>PVJD01006876.1:0-91894 GCA_004026545.1 Mormoops blainvillei
GAGGAGGTGGAGGAGGAGGAGTAGTATAGGGTGGAAAGGAAGAGTGAGCGAGAGCAAGTTGAAGGGAGGGGGTATAAGAGCCAGCGAATTCTTTTTCTTTTTCTGTTATTATTTTGACGACTCCGGAGTTGCGCCCGTGCTCTAGTCAGCTTCGTTTTAGGCGTAGCATGGCTAGGCAGAAGAAAATGGGGCAAAGCGTGCTCCAGGCGGTCTTCTTTTTAGTCCTGGGGCTTTTAGGTCATTCTCACGGAGGATTCCCCAACACCATCAGCATAGGTAAGCGCGACTGAGCCAGCCTTTCGGGCCGGGCTCTCCTGCACCCGAGACCACTGCTCTGGCGTGGCTACTGCGGCCGCGGGTCCCTGTCCTGCAATGCCTGGGGAGGAGACTGGAGACGGGGACCGGGCAAGAATCTCGGGGATTTGAGCCCCCAGAGAGCTGGCCGGTCTCGGGAGCATCGAGCACAAGAGAGGGGTCTCCAGGGGCTCGGAGAGAGTAGATTGCCAGGTTTTCCGAGATGTGGGGAGCAGGGGAGGCATGCAGGAGGATGGGAGGCTGCAAAGGGACCAAGAGTCGCGGCTTTTCGGCTCGCGGCTCTGGACTTTGCCATGGCTTGAGTGCCGCTGCTGGAAGTTGTCCCATGGTGATGCCGCCCGTCTGGCCGCGCTGGGGAGTGTAACCCAGCCCGGGGCGCCCCGTCCCGTGTCTGCGGTTCCCCCTAGACCGTCCAATGGTGGGGGAAGTGGAAGTCCAGTTTGGATGCCCTAGACCCGGGCAGCAACCGGGGTCAGGGTGGGTGGCGGATGGGATAACAGGCACGGGTGAGACAAGGATCTGGGTGAGGAAGTGCGAAGTCACGCAGACCACGAATTCATGAATTGCCACTGTGCCTGTCTGGAGCCGGGTTCCCGGACGCTGGGAGTTCTCTCAGCTTCTGTCTGTATTTACAAGTCGAGAAGTTAAAATTGTTGCCATTATTGAACCAAACCCTCTATTGTCATGATGGAAAGGGATGGCTATGGGGAACAGGATGGGGTACCAGGGGAAATGAAATTGCTTTTCCTCCCCACCTTTCCCTTGCCGATAGAAAAAGATGAACCAGCTTGTGGAAATGTGCGTCGAGGTGGGGGGGTGGCAATGGAGAGGAAGCTACTGACTAAGAAAGAGCCAAGTCCCACTCTTGTTTCCATCGTCCTACCCCAAAACAACCTCCTCTTCCTTCTTTCCCCTTTCTCCCTTCTCTCCAGCCTCCAGCCAGCCTCTCCTCCACTCTAGAGGAAAACCAGGTTTCTTGGCCAAAATTGAGTTCACAAGTCTTGAAAGACACACAGGTTGAAAATCAATCATCATCACACCCCGTACCATTGAGAGGGATCTCACATCTGCAGTGCTTTCAAATTTCTAACCCGACACAAGCCAAATCTCGGTTCCCTTTGCTTATAGGTGGACTTTTCATGAGAAACACGGTGCAGGAGCACAGCGCTTTCCGCTTTGCCGTGCAGTTATACAACACCAACCAGAACACCACCGAGAAGCCCTTCCATTTGAATTACCACGTAGATCACTTGGATTCCTCCAATAGTTTTTCTGTGACTAATGCTTGTAAGTAGACCTGCTTTTACTCCCTCTGGGACCTTGCGGACCTCACTTGTATTTTGTGGGACTTGGGATCTGCATATGTGCTGGGTAAGGGTGATCGCCTCAGTAGGTATTTTAGGGGCAATAGTCAATCCAGGTTTCATGCAGCATAAAACAACTACGAAGGATCCTCCTGAGGGAGGGACTTAAGGCAGTGCAAAAACTCTGTCATGAATAATATTTGATGCAAAAGTTTCATTTTCCTCCCTGCTAAACCGACAATTCCCCCTCCACACCTTTTTTTATTTTTTATTTTTTGACTGAAAAAAAAAAAAGAAAGAAAAAATAGCATGGTTGTTCAGGGAAATTTCTTCAGATGAGATTAAAACAAGAAGCCTCTTGATTGAGTCAATTCAGGATGTACATTACTTGACTGTTAAATCTTGTACCTGCTTGTAGAAATGAGCTGAATTTGACAATTGCCAAATAGATAAGAACCAAATATGAGAAATTCTGCAAACAAGTGACCTTGAAGAATAGATCAGGCTTGGTTGCCTGGCCTCTTTCTGTCCTAGAATATCGCCTTTCTTACCTAGAGCTCTGAACCAGAGCTCTGATAGCAACTGATAGGACTACAAACTGATTACAGGTGATGAACACCTCGCAAATTGAGGCGAAGGGAGAAGACAGTTCTCAGCTGACTATTTCAGAAGGTGCTTCTGTTTTGTCTCTCCTACTGTTGTTCATCCCCTTCATAGATAAGGGCAGCATAGTTTTTAACTTAGAGCAAAAGGTGGGGGGGGGCTTGTAGCAGGCAAACAATATCAAAAAGAAGGAATTTCATTAGCCCCAAAGCCATTTCTGAAATACCTAGTTGTGCCATGTTGATTATTTCTCTGGAAAGGGGACATTTTGAGAAGTAAAACCAAGGTAACCCAAATGACAGCCTGTTGGACACAGGTGTTTTTTTTAATGGAATGTTTTATGTGAAAGACTGACAATTTTTCATCTAACCTTATGGTACTAAAAGTTTTCACAACAACGAGGCTGATGATGGCATAAATATGTTTTGCTTTTATGGGTTGTGTATTTTGGAATTTTTGTTTTCTGGCTTTCATTCAAGGGAGAAGTTATATTTGTGTTCAGTTGTGTGAAACTTTATATATGACTGAATTCAAAATCTTCTGCCTAAAAGCATATGTGATTTCCAAAAGCTGTTGAAAGAGTCTCAAAGGACACCAGGTCCTTGGATTTTAAGACTTAGGTCAAGAGGATGGGGGTGAAGTTCTTTGCAAGAAATGTGACAGTATTAACTTTAAGAAAATTTTAGCTGAAGGTACAGATCCTTATATGAACATGTTCTGAGATACTCTGTATTTGATATTCTTTGGCTTTCCAACATTGACAAAAATAGGAACTTATTAATTCCAGCTAAGTGTGAAAGTTACAAAATGTCTGTCTATGCCTTGCATCTTATTTCAGTGATCCCAGCCTGTCTCTACATCGCTTACAGCACAAGCTGATTCTTAATCCTGGAGCACTGTGGTCTTGTCAAGGGGCTGAAGCTCAAAATGTGACTTCCTAAGTATCAATAAGAATAGATTTAAACTAAATATATGAAACTATCAGGATTTATTATTTTTGGTAACAAATAATATTTCAACTGACTCTAGAGCCTTTCCACTAATGATGACTGGGATAAGAGTGCCAACTGACTTCTCAGAAATTATTGATTTCCAAGGTTTTTAGTTCTGTTTTTTATGGTTAAATCAGATTGACATCAGTGAGCTCAGGGCCATTGAAACTTTACTCAAGGAACAATCAGGAAATGATCATTGCCATGTGAAAAACTCAGGTTTGAGAACAGGCAATAAGTCATCCATTTGATGTTGAGTTGCCTTAATGCCTTATCTCTCAGGGCAAGGAAAAAAAATTGGTCACCCCTCCCACGCACACACCCTAAATCCACAGCACTTCTGCTAACAAGCTTACAAGGCTGGGCTATGGTTTCAGGCTCGAAAGTGTGGGATAAGAGGTGTGGGTATCTAGACAATAAGAAAGACAAAACAAACAGGTGACTTTGCCCTTAGTTATGCCATATACACACATATGCACACACTGACACACACAGGAGAAATATCCAGAAACCAGTGATGTGTCCCCAGCTGCCTGTTGCACTCTCAGTCTTTACAAGTCAGAAGTCAGAGGAGGAAAGCTGTCATCTTCTCTGGCCCCCAAAACAGTCCTCTCTGAATGTCACAATCATTAAATGGGGGCCAGATCTCAAAGCTGTCTTCCAGCAGCTGCTGCCTAGAAGCTTAGTATAAGAAAGATGACTAGTACAATCACAGCCTGATAGTCTCTGAATGCAGAAAACAATCCTTTCGCAGGGCCAGGAAAGCCCTAGAAGTGTATCTATATCTTTCCAGGTCTTGATTGTTCTTTTTCTTGTGGAAGCGAAAATCACATAATTCAGGTGTCCACATACAATACTATAGTTCAGTACTGGAGCCTGGCAGGTGATCCCAGGTTCCATTCTTCCAATTATTTAAACTATTTTTCAGAGAAAGGACCCCTAGATCCTTTGACCTTCCCCTCCTTGGAGATCTAGGGAGAATATGAGAAAATCCTAGTTAAATCCAAATCTGGCCATCCACCTATCTAATTCAATGTGGGATAGGATGGCGAAAATTTAAAAAAAAACTTTCCCCTGTTCCCATTCATAATTCTTAGTTGCAGCTTCTTCTAGAACTGAAATTGATTTCTTCCCATGATCTTCCCTGTGCCCTCAATTCTGAAAGGAACATACTTTTGAAGGCATAGTTATGTGGATAAACAAATACTCAAAGAATAAACAAAGGGTAATGCCTTCTGTGTGTCCCTGCTCTCTGCTCTCCCTCTGAACCCCCTCCTTCAATGTATTCTGAAGTTTTCCTTCAAGGAATCCCAGGCATCAGTTATTTAAAGACTCCTCTTCACCAGCAGTCTTTTTTTTTTTTTTACAACTCCCTAGAGGTTTGTTTAAGACAGATTCCAACGTCATTGTGTCTTAAGAGGCCAATAAAAGCCTCTCTGGTTTTGAAAGGTGGTTCATTTGGGATCTCAGCTCAGAGGTGAATTGAAGTTTATAAAAGAGACTCATCTGATTTAGAGCCCATGTTCCCATTTCATACGGATTAATTGAGTTTGCTGCTGTACTTTTCAATTTGGTGGATAATCTCGGAAAGAAGGATGGTGTGAATAATATGATTTTAGGATACATACATTTATACACAGACGGCGAAACACATAAAATCAGTATATATAAAAAGATGTACACATATTTTAAGTTACATGTCTATTCTTCAAAAACAGATTTGATCATCCTAGGGCTTTGGAAGATGTGAAAACACCAAGGGACTGCTGGGTCCCATTGGGGTTGCTCGTGTGCCCTGATTCCTCAGGAAACGCCTCCAATTCCCTTGAAGTCCCCTTCTGTGTCTTGCTGCTGTGCACTTGTAGTGCACTCCACAGTACATCGCCCCAGCCTCTGCAGTGTCAGCTCATTAGCACACAGATCTCATATTCCCTCTCCGCACTGTCATTGCAAAAATTGCTGTTGTACACCTTTACAGCCAACAAATGTGCTCGTGGATTACGCACTGTTTGCAAGAAGCAAGGAAAAGGCAAATGTAACCTTAAAGGTTATTCACCACGGAATTGTGCTCTAAATGCATTGGCTTAAATAAAAATCTGTTGATGGAGGCTCAAGTAATAATGGGACTAAGAGTGGGACTTCGGAGTGCAGGCTCTAATGGAGCCCCAGGCAAAATCCCTTTTGCTGGCTAAATCTAACTCATCAGCTGCATATTTTTATTTTATTATTTTTTTCTGAGCCATTTGAAATATACCCGTTAACTGAGAGCACACACCTTTTACAACTGAGCACATTTTGCTACCTGGTGTACTTTGCCAAGACAGGTTTCTGTTTCTTGCCCAGAGTCACAATCTAATTATCTAATTATTTTAATTGTCAGGATCCATTTAACTGTTTAGGTCCATTTGGGAAGGAAATGTCTCCCCTGATCCTATTCTCTGCTCTTTGGTGGGATTTGTTTTTGTTTTTTGTTTTTTGTTTTCATGTTTGTCCTTTTCATGTAATCTTAGGAACCAAGGTGAAGACACACAGTATCTAACAGATCTTCACATACTAACCAACATCTACTGCTCCAGCTCTACCTCCCTCCCCCACTTCCCCATCCTTGTGCCCTTGCTGCTCTCCCTCTCTCCTCTGTCTGCTGGCCAGGCTTCAATAAGCTCACTGGCTTAGCTCACTTCTCAGCCCCCCTGGCCAGCTGGCTTAGCCCACTGAAGCCGGAAGAGGTCGCCTCAGTGGTGTCAGTCAAAAATTTAACTCACCTTCTCACAAGGTTTATTATGGGTTTTTAAATCTACTTTTTATGTGGAAAAGAGGGAGGACAGCGATGCTGTTCATTTGGGCCATAAAAATAGATGGCAATCAGCAGGTTGTAAAGGTGAGCTTCCAGCAAAGTGTATTACCTCCCCTACAAGGCAGCTTCCTGTTGCTCTTCTAAGGGGGATGGGGGAGACAGGAAGGGTTCGAAGGAAAGGAGCAAAGAAAACTATTTTGTTATCCATGTTTCCTACAAAATGAGCCACATTTTTGTTCCCAGTATTTTACCTTTTTTCCTTAAAATGAAAATAGTTTTCCACATCCCCTACTTCTGCCTTTATCAGAGGTTGTTTCCTTAATGCTGCATTTCTCTCCCTACCCCCCAAAATTGAATGAGAATAATGGGGGCTGGTTGAGATTTTTATTATATGTTTTTGACTCCTAATATATTTTAAAATGTATTATTATGGATAGTCAGAGGTGATTGGCTGGTTTCATTTTAAGAGATTGAAAAATAAATGAAGCTGCCGAGGTGTTGCTATTAGTCTTCCTTTGTGGATAAGAAATCTGCCATTTTTATACAAGTGGTTGAAGGATTAAAAGGGAGCATGAATTTTAAGAGAAGGCCAGAATTTTAGAAGGTAGAATTTTTAATTTGGGGGGAGGAGAATAACATGATTTTTCAGATAACTTGAAACTCCTTAGATTGACACTGCATGTATATTTGAAGAAGTTTTCATAAACCTCATAATCTTCTCTGAAGATCAGGAAAATTATCTGCATACTTTACCTGGCTCATTTATGAGAGTCAAGTTTCAACTTTCTTCTTTTGGCTTTGATACTTTGGGTCTAAGTTGATTAAATGTCCACAGGAGAGTACAACTAAAATCCTGGGTGGGGGCAATGGTTAGTCTTCAGCAGGAGTAAAAGTTGCAGTTGCACAGATACAGAAGGAACTCCCTCCCTCTTTGGGAAATGTCTGGGCTCCAAGCTAAGAGCTACAAATAGTCTTAGCCTATGTGTGGGATGAGCCTTTACCTACAGCAGCAGTCCCAGAATCGGGTCAGTACTTGGCAAAAGGTTAGCATGAACAGACTTTGTCCTCTTCAAACCTCTATCTCTCTTATCTTGCCATTATTTTCTCCTCGTTCTCTGTCTGCACAGCTTATGCCTCTTTGCTGGCTTTAACTGACTGGTCCCTGATTCTGGCATCCCATCCACAATAAACTTATCTAGTGGTTATTTCCTACACCTAGGTGAACTTTCCTACACCTAATGCTCCTTCTGCATCAGAATATCTTTGTTCCTGGTCCATCCTCCTTGGGGCATGCATTCAACTTTGAGGATGATAGTTTTTTTTAATCTAATATAACAATCTAGCTGAAAGTGTGTGAAAAGGGGGTTAATATATCTAACAAGGGAGTATTTGCTCTGGAAACCCTAATGCCTGAATTTTAAGGAAAGATATTCAAATGGGAGTGTTTGTGGACCTGATGCACAGAGTGGATGTTCACTCTACCCAAACCAAAGGTCGGGTGGCTATAGTCATGGAAGACTTTACAGGTCAAAGTTAGAAGTTACCTGTACATGGTAGGTTTGGTGTAAGTACACCCAAGGCATAAAGGAGGTACACCTTCCCCATGTTGAACTTAAAAGCCTTTGGGGTGATTTAGAAAGTAGTAAAAGTTCACAGGAATTCATTTTTTAAGGAGGTAAATTTGTACAGCTTTTTGTATGTCGGTCATACCTCAGTAAAGTGACTTTCAAAGAGTGTAAACTTTTATATGTATTACAAAACAACAACAGGTTGTTGGAGACTCTGAAGGTGCCTATGTGGGCACTAGCAGGATTGCACTAGCATGAAAAGGAGTCATAGAAGGGGGGATATTTGATAGGGAAGCTGAATCTTAGACTGAGTTTCCTTTCCCTATGATGGCATGTGGAATGCAATGATTACAAGGCAACATCCCCCTCACAGATGCTTAAAGGTAGCTCTGGAGGGACTTGGAAGCCTAGCCAAATAGTGTTTTCTTCAACTCCTTCCATCCTGCCCTTGCCTTATCTCAAGTGTACACTTGGCTTCCTTCCCTCTCAATGGAAATAACCAGAATACTCTTGGCTGAATTTTCACTTGAGCATTGGTCAGAGAAGTAACTGTTTACATCCCTAAGTCTGGACTTGCCTTCTCAGTTCCTAACTGCCACTGGCTTCTTTAGCAATTGTTCTCAATAGGACAATCATTTGCCCTTATTTAGAAGAGGCACAGGAGCAAAGATAAAGGCGAGTAGAGGAAACATAGCCGGCAATGACCCCTTAAACTTGCAGAATACAAGTCAGTCTAGAGCAGCACTTCTCAGCCTTCCATATGCACATCAATCACTTAGGGATCTTATTAAAATGAGAATTCTGATTCAACAGATCTGTGAGGGGGTCCAATAATTTGTATCCCTGCCAAGCTCCTGGATGATACCAATGCTGCTGGTACTCAAACCACACTTTGAGTCAGTAGAGTTCAGAGCAGAGAGACTGTCATTACCAAAGAAAATTGCTTTCTCCGACAAGCTTTTACCCACCTTCTTGCTTCCCATAGAAGGTTCTGTAAGAGACATTTGGCTCATTCTGACTCAAGGATGTCTCTACACTATTCCCAGCAATGTTTTTCCCATTTCAGCCATGTCTGTGGGTCACACGATTAGATGTCTGATGAGAGCATCTACTTAGAGTTGTTTTTTGTAGGGATTTGAAATGAAGACTGGAAGACAGCCTGAGAGGGGAGGTAACTTGTGAGCCAGGATGACAGTATCTTGGCTTCTTGCCACACCCCAAAGTGTCCTTTTTAGAAACAACCTGCCCAAGAGAGCTAAGGTTGGCATGTAGTTTCAACTGCCTTTCCAGTTTGCTTCTCTGGGTCAAGGCATGCCAGAAGGAGGCATGTAGCATCTGCTCCTCAGCTGTCTGTCTTCCTTTAAACAGGGTTAGAAACAAGAAGTACAGCAAAACCTGAATTCTGTCTAGCTCCCTAAGAGCCCCCAAAATTGACTCAATTTTCGAGGTTGGTGCCAGGCACTCATTGTGAGGTAGAAGGGAGGGAAGAGAAGCAGTATCAGTTTCCAATGTATATGAGCTGAGATTATTCCAGGGAAGTCATTAAGAGCTTACCCAGTGTCATTTGAGGAGTACCAAATGGCAGCTTATTACTCAAAATATTGCTCCCCATCAGTCTGCCATTACTCTAAAATTCCACAAATTCTTTTATTTGTGTTACTACTGCACTAAAGGTCTGTGCTAAAATGCAAGCATGCTATCTGGAAGGGAATGAGTTAAAGTCGTATTAGCTATTAATATTTCCGGAAGAATTCTTCCATCAGATTTCTACCTGCTGCTTTGCAGGATCCTCAGAGAAGGCTTCCCAAGACAGGTGAGTGACCCAGAACAAGATATCTACCCAAAGCAGTGTTGCACCAAATGATTGGTGGGCATTCAGGGGGCACTGGGAGACTCCTGAAGATGAGAAAGAGTGTCTCAAATACACTTCACCTATTTTAGGACATATTACCTTCACGGATAAATTCTAGTAGTTTATTAACAAAGATTTTAGTTGTCCTTGACCCTTCAAATCAACCCTTCTTATGTAGTGGGTCTACTGCCTCCAGTAGGCATCATCATTTGCTACGATTGAAATTTAGCCTCTGGATTCCCGACAATGACTGTGGAATATTTTCAGAAGTAAAATAATTTTGTGATAGGGGTGGTGAGGATATTTTAATTTAATCTTTATTATATATTTTCCCATTATCATTTAGTCCCCTTATACTCCCTTCCCCCCAGCAATGTGGTGAGGATTTTTTAACCTTTAAAAAAATATTGCAATAAAAAATAGTTCCCTTTCAATTACCCATGATTAGCTGATCTACCTTGCCAATTATTCATTGAAACCAGGGCCCTCCTCTTTGCAGGTGTCCAAAAAGGGATCAGAACCCAGTGATAGATGAGACAGAAATGGATCAGGCCCCAGCTCATCGAAGAGTAATTCAGTAGATGTGGGTATGCGTCTCTGTGGGTGAACACCTTTGTAAATTTAAGGTACAAAGAACATTGACAGCCACAGTCAGCCAGAACCTGTAACACATTCTTAAATATTCTTATATCTCATTGCTGTTTCCAAAGCTAATTTCTGGTTAGCTTAAAACAGTGTTTCTTGAATTAGACAACTTGCATCAGAATCACCAAAAAGGCTTATCAAACAATGAATTCCTACCTCACACTCCATATGTATTGTTTCATAAAATGAGGATAGGCCTTTTTAACAACTTCTTTGGGTAATTATAATAGCCACTATTTGGGAATCACTAGTTTAATAAGCCTTGGTATTGCAAACTGAGATATATGGATTCAGACTGAATATTTGAGAACCCACTAAGCACCAGGCATTGTACAGGGTACTTTCACATGTCACTTCTGTAAGTAAGTGAGATGCTGTTTGCCCATGCAAACATTAGTGAGTTTGGCTCTCAGATTGGAAATCCAAGAGACTTGAAAGAAATGAGACTAGTCTCAAGTCATAGTCTCTGAGGTAAATGAAGCAATGATACTCTTTGAGATGGCAATTAGAAATAAGGAAAATATTTTCATTTTGACAATGCTTCTTCCCTTCTTTACTTTTTAGCTAATAATTGGTCCTTAGACATGCTATAAACTAGATGTGATGGCAAATGCCAGCCCATTTATTAAAAATAGATATATCATAATCAGTTTATAAAGTATTCAATAATGTAATCAGTGCCTATAACATTCATTGTGCCATTTTTGCTATCAACAAATTTCAAATCAGGGGTGAAATAATAGTACCATTCATTGAACCCATACCACATGGAAGACGCTGTACTAATCATTTTACATACCCGAGCTCATGGAATTATCACACCATCACTAGAAAAGAGGCACTCTCTTCCCCATTACATAAAAAAGAATCAGAGTTGACTCAAAAAAAAAATATATATATATATATATGCAACTAGTTCTAGGTCACACAGCTGGCTAATTAATGAAACCAGGATTTTACCTACAACCTTCCTGCTTGGACTCAATTTCAACTGGAGCTGAAATAGCAAATGATTACAGGAGCCAGGTGAATCACATAAATGTGGAAACTGGTCCAGGTATGGAGTGGCAGGGCCTGTGGCAATCTGGAAAGTCTATGTCCTTACTCGAAGATATTCACATTCAGATTTTAAATCATTATGGGACAAACAAAACATTTACAACAGAACTTGGCATTGTGGTAGGTGGTAGGTGCAAATTTCTGATCTCTAAATTACACTACCCACCTCCTTCTAGCAGCTAAGTTACTGGTTGAGCGAAGCTCAGTTAACTGGTAGTTATAATTACTGGGAACAATAGAGAGAAAAGCTCTTCTTTGTCAAAACCTTATTTTGACTTTTTCTTCTTAGTTGGTCATCAGAGTATCTCAATATGGCAGAGCCTTCTCTCCTTTATGCACATACTTATGGTCCTACATACATGCACTGTATATGCAATTGCCTTTCATGGTCGAGTGGCAGCTCAATTCTAACTAACCTTCCCCAGGCAATGCTGAGGCCTGCAGCAAGGTCAGAATGCCGGCTGACACAGGGTCATTAAGGAGTGCTCAGCATGTCAGACGCAGTAATTCTAGGGCATGCTATAGGGGAAATGGCTTAGATTCTGATACATTCAAATCCTAGGCACACAACTGGGAGGCTGCTGGGTGAAGTAAGGCCTTGCCAACATTCACCCATGGTAGGAGCTTCTCATACAGCCCAAGAAAGAGGGTCACGAGTGTTAGACTTGGATCCAAAATATCTGGTGCTGTAAACTGACTTAAGCCAATTTGGTTATTCACAATCATAGTGTATGTTTTTTCTGATATCAGTAGCCTGCCATAATTAGAATGAGGGCTATAGGTCTTCTCCCCATGACCTCACTACCAGGTATTAAAGTAAACCTCAAATAAAATTCTGTTTCTCATTAAAATAATGGCAAGCAGGCATAAAATAATTGGACAGCCTGTTCTGTAGGCTCAGTCAAGTCCAGTTTCCTTTCCTTATAGGTACTCCAACAGCACCTTGCATGAAGTTACACTTGAGGCAGACAAAACAATATTCCAGTGGCAGGATGCAGCTAACCAAGAATTCTTATTAGTGGCTCCCAACGTAATTATTCACAAATTAAACCTAGGGTACCATTTCTAAGGGATAACACTATAGATCTTATTAGACACTTACACCTTCTTTCTAGTTTGGAAGCACTTCTACCATATTTCTAGTCAGTCCACATATGTTGAACACTACTGATTTCACCAATGAAAAATTGAATGTTAACTAACAAAGCCCCCGGTGTTCATTACAGAGAAAGAAACCTGAGGTGCTGGTAGAACCACTTCTTGATTAGATATTCTAATTGCTAGATAACCACTTCTGTACTATGTAATTCCAAATAAGGGTAAATGACCATCCCAAGTTTACAGATTCAGACTAAATAACCCACATATATATGACACAATTCATGTTGAAGTCTTATAAATAACAGGAAATGTATCATTTGGGATTTCATGTTTCTTATGGCCTTAGGAAGCTGTAGGGGGATTAGGATTCTAGTGGGATTAGCAATGGAGCAGGAATGAGGAGATCTGGGCTCTGGCCTCAACTCTGCGACCAACTGGACATCTTGACCTTGGACATCTGTTCTCTGTTCTCTGGTTCTAGTTTTTATCATGTGTGAAATGGGCAGGTTCTTCTGGATGAGCTCTGAGGAGGTTTCCATTTTTGACATGTCATCATTAACTCTTGTCCCATTCCTACCATTCCCTCTTCTAGTAAGAGTCTCACTTCATTTCTTACTAGGGAAAACTCATCCACAATGAAGCCCCTCAAACTCTTTTTCTACATCTAGAAATTTTTTCTTCATATTTATCTATTTTCTTCCTTTATAACATGAATAAAAATATTGAATCCTTGAAACCAGTGGAAAGTACTTCTTGCTCACATCTCAACTCTTCCACTTACTAGGCGTGAGACCTTAGAGCAAGTTATTTAAATTAATTGTGCAACAAATTTCCCAATTATAAAGTGGGAGTATTAATAGCCCTTACTTCATAGGGTCATTGAGAATTTTAAATGAGATATTGACAAATCCACATAAAATACTTAGAACGATGACTGCCACATATTGCATAGCATTTTTATCAACACAATCATTAGCTTAAAATCCTTTGAGCTTTTGTCCTAAAAACAGAAACCTAGTTTCAGTTGCAAAGTAAAATCTCTTGTCAGCGTAGGGACCAAATTCCCTTCCTGAACACCTGCCCTCTGAGCCTTTCTACAGTCTGAAGCTCTTCTTCAAACCCAAGATTATTTTTTCTGCCAAGAAAGCCATTGCAGCATTCCTTTAGATCACAAGCCCACCACCCTGACCTCCTACATCTCTCACTCATACATCCAAATTTGCTCACTCAGTTTGCCTCTTGCAAGTGACAGCTACTCAGATACTCTGTGGTCAAGGAACTCAGAGATGCATTTTTATGCATAATTTAAGGACTATAGGTTCCAGGGAAGACCTAGGGTTTTCTTTACCAAATAACTGCCTTCATCCCTAATTCCATCTATTTCTAATCACAATATGAGTTCTCATTTCTGTTCTTTTGTGACAATCCATGATCTAAATAGTACACAAATAGTTCCCCTGACTTCCAAAAAGCCCAGGAGGCACCCACATGTCTTATGGTTCATTTAAAAAAAAAAAAACAACACTTGGGCCAACCACCCAGGGGACTGGCTTTGCAACCAAGGCCCTAGAGCTTCTCTTAGAAGTGGGGCTGCCACTGAGGGAAGCAGCAAGGAAAAGGAGCAAGGAATTTCTCAGGGCCTCCCTGGGGAATGCCCCTTCATTTCTTTGCATGCTTTGGAGAAATTAGTGAGTGAGGCTTCTCCGTGGGACCAGTAGTCAAGACACCAGGGGACTAGCAGAGAGTCACTCAGTACTACCCGTTCTTCTCTAAAGCAGGCACTGTCCTGGCACATATGCATTGCATATATCTTTCTCTTGTTCTTCCAACTTCCTGGTGATACTTAACATGTGATAATTCTTTTAGCCTCTTTCCATCCAGATGATGACAGCTCCACAGAGACCCACTTCTGGCACAGCTCTGAGTATAGCCAGCCCTTTGACTAAATATCACAGCCTCTTTCAAGAATTCACTCCACTTTGTGCAAGAGTTACTAAAGGTGTCTTTGACCCCCTGGTTCCAACTCTCACTGTCCCAGTTCATCTTTATACTGCCTGTAGATCTACAGAACAGGAGGAGAAGAAAACAATGAGGAAAGTTGAGCTGTCCCCTGGGTAAAGAGACCTGGAGCTGCCTAGCTCTTTTTACACTCACTTCTGGCCCTTGGGAGTTGCATGTAACTCCCTGGAGCAAGTGGTTGCTGTTTGACCCTTGCCTAGTAGAACACTTTTTCTTCTATTTCATTTGTAAGCAACCAGAGGCAAAATAATGGCTCAAAATTGGACCGCTTGCATTTAAATCATGGCTCTTTCTCTTACTGTACTAGTTATATGAGCTTGGGTAAATTACTTAACTTCTTTAAACTTCAGTTTCCTCACCTGTGAAATGAGGGTGAACATAATAGTAACTACCCTATAAATTTGTTCTGAAGAGTAAATGAGATTATCCATGTGAAATATTTACTATGATGCCTGGCATATAGTAAGTGTTCGATACATGGTAGCTATTATTAACAGAGTACTGGGGTGATTGGTAAGTGGAGGAGTGAGTAGAACTAGTCAAACCCAAGCTGTAGAAAAGATTCTTCCCATCTATGACTATCCTTAAAGCCTTCTGAACTAATGTACACTTTCTGTGAATTGTAGCTGGAACAGGGTTAGATGAGGTCATGTGTGAGTATACTCACAATGTTGCTTCAGGCATAAGGAACTTGGCTTTGGGGCAAAGCAAAGAAGAACAAAAGAATTGACTTGATGTCCCCTAAAGCCAGGGCATACAAACTAGTAGGTTTAAGCATGCCATCATTGAGTGGAATTGTCTAGAAGGACATGATCTTTTCTGACTTTTAACCTGAACTAGATATGTTTGAAATACAGCAGCATGAATAGTAATATGAGAACTTTGGCACTTTCCTTGGCATGAAGGAAAGAACAACCTTTATTCAAATGTAAAGTCTATTTTAATGTAGCTGAAAGTGGAGAAGTGGAAGAGTGGATCCTGGGATCTTCACTTAGATGTGGGAAAATGTGGTGCCAGTTGAGCTCTCCCAGCCATGATTTTTCTGTGTTATTTTAATTAAGGATGATGTGTGGATAGAAGTTTAGAGCACATCAGTTTGAGTGGATGAATTTTCTTCTTTTGATATTGCTTGCCTAAGTCAGACCGAAAATAGCAAAGGAAGAAGATATGGAAAAGGTTAAAAGATAAATTTTGCTAATGTGATTTTCCAGCATTTCAGTCCCCATTTCTCTCCAGAGCAAAGGTTAACTAGCCAATTCCACAAGCACAGACTCACTAGAAAGGATCCTGCTAAGGACTACTAAGCAATGCATTCTTTTTCTACTTTCTCTCTTTTTGTATTCTGGAGATGATTTATCAGCATACTATCTCCAGTAGGCCCAAATCTAGGTGAAGACCAAAAGATTTTTTGCTTCATATCCTTACTCCACCTGCAGCATCTCTTCTTCTCATTTCCTATCCAAGACCACTACTATGTTTTCTCATTGAATCACTGATTTTTTTCTCTCCAATGAGGAAATAAGAATGGAAAGGCTAAGTGACTTTCCCAAGGTCTCACAATTATTGGATGGTTGAGCTGAAATTATTATGTAGGCCTTCCAACTCTTGACACTTCTGTAATATGTCCTCCCAACATAATCTCCCTTCTTTTAACTTTCACTGCTCCACAATGATGTTATATATGAAAATAATAACAGTCCTGTCTTTTTTTTAATAGGTAGCTGAGAGGAAGAATAAATCCACAGCAGGTGAATTAGCAATTCAGTAAAACATGAGTTTCAGGGACCATGGTTAATGATATCTTCCATTTAGTGCCCTCAATGTTAACCTGTCTTTTTACCACCCTCTGATTTATAGTCAGGAGTGAGCAAAACAAAGTCTTTAAGTCCTAGTATAGATCACCCTGTTGGAGATAGATCAAGTAGTTCTAGTCCAAATACCTCATTTTGTGGATGAGGAAACTGAGGCCAAGAAAAAAGAGATTTGCCAAAGGTGATGCAGCTCTCTAGTGACAGAAACATGATGAGAATCTAGACTGCGAGATTCCCAGAGTGGGATCTTTTCCACCATGTTTTGCAACTTTACCAGCACCATGTTGTACTGAAGCATTACCACAGGTTTTATTACATTACCATTGCTGATACCTTCTTTTCCTCTAATTGTGTCGTATATATAAGTCATCTTGTCATATTAACCCAATGAGATTTTTTAAATGTAGTACATTTTTTATTATTATAGAAGTTAAAATGTAAAATTACTCATGCTGATTGTTAAAAAATACTTCAAAATATAGATAAGAAAAATTATCCAAGTGCAGTAAAAAATCACCCAAAATTGAGTTTTACCATATGCATAGATTTCTATCCTGTTCTTTGAAAATTTGATTTTTAATGTCTATAAATTATTATATCATGTAGTGTCATTGTATGACATATACGCCATGATTTTTATAACCATTACCCAATTTTATGCATTTAAGTGGATTCCCAAATCACTGAGCTTTACAATTATGCCTCAACTTCCTGTAATATCTGTATCCTGGCACAGGTCTGAACACACAGTAAATACTAATAAATACTTACTGACTTATTAGTCTCCTTGACTTTTGTGAAATGATCATTATTCCTCCACCAGATAGGACAACCAAAGTGAGAACTTGACCTTCCATCCTCTTTAAGGTACATGTTATATAACTCAAGATAGGCAGTATAGCAATAGCAGTTCTGCTCAGAAACCAGACTCTCTGAGCTCAAATCCTGGACCCATCACTTTCTAGTAGCATAGTCATGGGTGATGAACTTAAGTCCTCAAAACCTTAGTTATTCTGTCTGACAAATGGGGTAAATAGTAATGCCTACCTCATAAGGTTGTGGTAAAAACTGAATGATAAAATATGTGGAAAGTGTTTGATATATAGGGAGCACTCAACAAATATTAATTGCTAATATTAATATACTATCTGTTAAAGGACTAAAGCACCAGACTTAATGTCAGAATACCTGGGTTCTTGTTCCATCTCTGCAATTATCTAGCCCTATGACTTATGAGTTATTTTACTTATCTAAGTCTCAATTTCTTCATCTATATAATGGTAATAATAATACCTGAGCCATGTGCCTTACAGGAATTTTATGAAGATCAAATGAGAACATGAATGTGAAGGTGCTTGGGAAACTATGAAGGCAAGTATGATTGTTAAGTATGTTAAGTTAGATGTAGCATGATTGCCAAAAACAGTGCTGGAGATGCAGAAGGTGTAGGAGACTAGGCTGAATGTACTGAGCCTAGAAAAATGTTTCTAAATTTAAACCCTTTGTATTGGAAATATAGACTGTTGTAGACAGAAGGGACCTTAGATGTAAGATCATTTGCCTCAAATTCTTAATGTTATAAGAACAGAGATTCAGAGGGTAGGCAGTTTGAGGTCACAGATCCAGTCACAGAAATGGGACTAGAACTCAGGTCTCCAGATGTCCTGAGCAGAGTCCTAAGGCAATCGCCGCAGAGGAAGAAATGCAGTTATTTGAGGAATCCATGTAGGTAGGAACTGATTAGTTGGGGTTTTAATGCAAGGACACACCAGGTATAGCATAGCTCTACTATATTTTTAAATGACAACCCCATTCCAGTTGAGGGAGAGTAAGGGTTCAGGAAGGTGATGAGGTTGGGGGTCTTAGTCAGGTAGGGTGAGTGTCTGTAGACTTGGCCAGATTTCCAAGGGACTTCTGCTGTCCCCAGAATGACTGCTGTAGCAGATGTCCTTTTCTTTTTATTGTTAACATTTATCTTTGCTGTCAGTCTTCAGTTGTGTGTTTTTGGAAAACTTAGTAAAGAAGATGAAATTGCCAGTTGCTTGAAAATACAATTGCCAATTGTTTGAATGAAGTAAATTGATTACAGCCAGAGGACTTTTCATTTTATCCTGGCATGCATACAGCCTACGTCAAGCAAGAGCTGCATTGCTGATGGCAGCTCAGATATCGCTGCATCCCCTGAATTATATCCCTCCAGGTACTTGGTGAATATATGTGTTGGATATTCTCATCTTTACGCTATTTTAGCTGAGATGAGAGAACATAAACACTTCCATCTGACAACCTTTTCAAGTTCAACACCACAGAAGGTTATTTAAAAAGAAACAAGAAAGGAGTTTTTCAATAGCAAGCTCCAAAGGTGACTAAAAATGCCATCCAACAAGGCAGCCCATTAAGAAATGTAGTGTGAAAAGTGTTAATATGATAAACCCAAATGAGGTCTCACTATTCTTAGCTCTAGAATTTTGGCTGCCTTCCCTAGCTGCCACTGTGGCCTGGACAGAGTCTATCAAGGTTCACCCCCTACTCCAATCCTGAACTTCCCCCTTCCTCTCTTCAGCTGGAAGAGAACCTATTGCCAGAGGCAACTCACCCTTACCTTGTTCTCTGCACAGCTCCTGCAGAGAGGGCCTCTCTGCCTTGGCCAGGAAGCACAGTGGGGTGGAGAAGGGAGGAGAAAGCAGTTAGCTCTCTGTCATGCTGCAGAGATCACTGGCTGCTACACCTAAAATCTTCACCAGGTGAGGGCCAGCCAAAATCAGGTCTCTTATGTATGAAGTGGCTATAGTCTGAAATCAGCAAGATGGATGGGAAGGTGAAATGATTTTGCTCACCAAACCCTACTATGCTAGAACAAGGGGCTTCCCTTGGAAGTTGGAAAGAACAAATTTCAGGCAGGTCTACTTTATACAGTAGGGTGTAAACAGATGGAACCCCTTAGCCCCGAGCTGGTGTCAGCCCAAAATATAAATACCATCAGATGAGGTTCAATACATTTATGCTGTTTGGGGACATCTTTAATCTCTGAGCTGAAAATCAGTGAGGACAACCAGATCCTCTGACAACCTTAGTAAATGAATCCTGAAAATATGGGCTCAGAATTGTGGTTTTGTGTTCCAATTAAGCTAGAAAAAAAAAAGAGGTGATATTTAAGGTTGGTTGGCTCAAACTGAGTTGCTAAAATCTCTGGTTTGTTCAGAGTTAATTCTTCCACTCATATACAAGAGGCAATATGTTATGGAAGAAAAAAACCTTGCCCTAACCTTGCTACTACTAATGAGCTATGTGACTTAATACCCTTCATCTTTTCCCATTTGTAAAATAAGGGCATTAAAATAAGGGAATTTGGGGCTTAAGGTGACCCCAAAAGTCCTTTCTAGATTCAAATGTTTAATTCAGATTACATCACAAGATTCTCTTGGAGAGTTTTCGGTCCTCTGCACCTTTTCTTGCCCTCCCTTGCTCAGGAGCTCAGGCATTTCACTATGCTAAGAAGATGCCCCAGACTTTACCAAGATATCTCACTCAAGACAGGCTTCCAAAGCTTCTGTGATCTGTGGAAGCCTGTCTTGACCTATTACCCAACTCCCCAAACCCCCACTTGCCTTGTAAGGAGGAAAACTGGTTCCATAGCAGGTCTTAGTTCTGTTCAGTGCAGTAGGCATGTTTGGGCTCCAAATAGTAGAGGTGGCATTGTGTGGACTTTAAATCCAGAGGTTAGATTCTGGGTTAGAATACTGATTCTGCAACTTCTAGCTATGTGACTTTCAGCAAATTACCTAAACACTCAATGCTTCAGTTTCCTCATCTACAGAATAATAACCACAATCCTGATTCCTTCTGGAGTTATTACCAATATTAAATGAGAGAATTCATGTCAAATGCTCAGCACAATGCTGGGCACATTGTAAATGATGCCACAAGTGGACATACTTCGTCACTCTACTTAATAGATGTTGAACTAAAAATCAAAACCAGTAAATCAATCAATTGAGTTAATAATCAAGACCATAACTTTTAAGCACTGGAAAATTGTTCAGCTTCTCAGGGGCCTTGTGTTTTGATCCCTATAATGGCATATTTATACTTTAATAGGGGTATTTTGGAAACTGCACAGGTCAACAAGAGAGCTATTTCTAGTGGCATTTGGGTTACCCTCCAAATCATACTACTTAGATGGATGTTCCTTTCATCTCCCTGCAGAGCCAGCCTCATCTGTGAGAATCCCATAGGGAGGCTGAGAGAGAGGGAGGATCCAAAAGGTGGCTCTTTGGTGTGGCTTATTCACTCATAATGCTGAACAGTATATCATCTTTGTAGTTTAAGGTGTAAAGTTAAACTGTGAGGTGAGAAAAAGGTCAATAAAGCTGCCACTATCTCTTCCCTTCTTGGGTTCTCACTGAGTGAACACTGTGGAAGAAGAATGAAGAGAGAGGCTCAGCCTGAGTGTGTGTGGCTGAAAGATGACAGGTAGAGCCCAAATTCATTTTAGAGACAGGAGGAATTGCCCTTTGGAGTTAAAATAGCAAAATGAAGCTGAGATGGTACAGCACCAAAGTAGATGAAATTGTAAGAAAAGTTAATAAAGGATCATTATTTTATTCCTCAAGCCTTGTGTTCTGCTATGTGGTTGTTTTGGGGGGTTGAAGGGAGAAGGGAAAACATAGCGTGTAGAATCAGCTTCTCTTAATGCAACTCCAGTTGACCATTTTCAGGAGTGTCAACTTTGACTTGGAAACCCCATGGCTCATCTGACACAGATCACCTAAGGACAGTTTCTCTTCATAGGCTTTTTTGAGTAAAAAACCCTCATCTATGGGGGGAAGACCACAATAATTAATTGGGATACATGTATGAATATAAGTATACCTTAAGAGTTTAATGGGTCAAGGAAGTAGAGACAGAAATCATCCCTAAAGGTATGTACCAGGTCTAATGTGAGGGAATATAAGAGAGATGGTGACTTGCACTGATGGGTGGCACTTCAGTGGAAGTTATGAATGAATAAAAGTTGTTGGAAAATCCACTACACAGTAAAGTAGGCAAGGCAACTATTATTACTATTCTCACCTGACAGTTAACAAAACTGAGGCCTAGAGATCTTAAGCGTTGTTCCCAGTAAGTGGCAGGGGTAGGAACTAACCTTGCCTCCTGATCTCATCCTCTTTCCATTAACCATGCTGTCTCCATTTAAGTGGCTTTGTAAAAAAATGAGTGACTCCATCTAAGCTAGTTTTCCAGATAATTGAAGCACATATCTTTCAGCAGTGCAAGTGTTATTTTCATTTTAACCATTTTTGAAGAAAACTTTCTACAACACACCTTACACCTCCAGCCTTATTATGCAGAGGGTACAGATTAGCATGCTTTTAATCTTCTATTTTCATAGCCTTCTATCTCTTCTTTCACTGTGAAGTTGACAACTTTCGATACTTCCTAGGTTACCAAAGATAACATATTGGAAATCAGGTGCTTCTAGAAGCAGGCATACTGAAATGTGACAATTTACCATGAGGGAACACCATGCAGAATTGCCAAATATAAAGGTCCAGGGTCTGGAGCTACTGAGTACAGGGAAAAATAGGCTTGAGAGGGCAAATAACCTCCTGGACAACACAGCCAGCACTAGAACTAGAGTTCCCAGTAAATACCCAGATGCATGAATAGAAAATTGAATTGTGTTAATTATGTTGCTTTGGTATAACATGGGGAAGGGATGATGGAAGAGGTCCACCCAGCTGGGAGAGGTATTTTTTCACTGATATTTCACTGAATTGTCCCCTGACAGTGATAATAAAAGGCACACTTTAAGACAGTTTGTTATTGTCTTTAAATTCTCTACACACAATGCACTCTTATTGTTTGCATTCTGGGCAGACCACTCCCACTACCCAACTTTGGTGTGCCACTGCCCTATTGTGTTTAAAAAGGTAGGGAGGGAGTTTTTCATTTTAGAAAGATTTTCATCTCAAATAGCTCAAGAACTGGCATGTCTAAAGGGGTAAATCTTTACTGATCTTGATAACATGTCACATGTGGCTTGCATGGCAAATTACTGCATGTTTAGCCTGTCACTGTGCTTTCCTTGTCCCACCCATAATTTCAAAGAAAAAAATCCCTATAAGCAAAGCCATCAGAGAATGTCATCCTATTGGTCTGTTGCAAATACTTGGGTATTTTCTAGTCCCAATCAGAATGGGCTCTGCTTTGCCTTCTCCATCTCTGTCTTCTCTGACCCAGCAAAGTTTCCCATCTTTCATCCTGTCACTTAGCTAATGGTGTGTGTCCCTCTTGCATACATTCCAGAGTCACTGGCTTCTTTCGCTAGTGGAGTCGTCAGTGAGATGCTCAGCAGATGGCTCACTGGCTGCTGTTCTTGTCCTCTCACTGCAGCAATCTGTTGTTCTAAATCAAAATGTTAATGAAAAATAAAAGAAGGCAATGCCAATGTCTGTCTGATTTAAATTAATATAGAGTCATACCTTTTGAGGCAGGTTTTACTGGCATGAGATTCTCTGTACAGGCTACCCATATTGTTTTTTTTCTCTTGCTTGCTAATTAAAATTGAGCACTTTCATTTATCTGAGTCTCTCTTGGTACCCCCAACCTGTTCTTTTTAATAATAGCAAAGGCCTAACAAACAGTTGATTTCAGTGTTCCAGGGAATGGTATCTCACCTGGCAGAACATAATTTTGAGAGATATTATATGTGATGTCTAATTATAAACATGCTTTGATTAGATGCTGTTTTCAATACTGGAATGACATGTTTACTAAATGCTTTGAGTGCAGCTCTAAGTTAGGCATGTAGTCATTGAGATCTCTTTCAATCCATTTGTTTTATAACTGCTGGCAAAATCATTGCTAATTTGCTACTCTATTTACAAGGGTCCTTCACTTTTTATGCACTCAGCAGAGTATTCATTTCTGCTGCAGCAACAGGACCACTCCCTTCTTTGGAAAAAAGCACATGTACCTGCAAAATTATCTATGCAAGACAGTTTTCAACTTCAATTTATAGAAGAAGGGGTCACAGTGATGTTAATACACCTGGTTGAGGGCAAATCACTTCAATATTTTAATTTGGCAAAAATTCCAGGAACGAAAAGAAGTTCCATTTTTAATTTTATTTATTTATTTGTAGAGAGAGGGGAAGGGAAGGAGAAAGAGAGGGAGAGAAACATCAATGTGTGGTTGCCTCTCACAAGGCTCCCAACTGGGGACCTGGCCCACAACCCAGGCATGTGCCCAGACTGGGAATCGAATTGGTGACCCTTTGGTTCACAGGCCAGTATTCAATCCACTGAGCCACACCAGCTAGGGCAGGGGAGTTTCAAACAACTGCAGAAAGTCACGACTTCATTTATGCTTCCTATGACTCCTTTGGAGATACTGCTACAAATAGTATTGGAAATAAGAGCTAACACAGTGCTATGTTCCAGGCATCCTTCTAACTGGTTTACACTTATTTATTTTTTCAATCATCAAAGCAGCCCTATGATTTAGATCTGTTTCACAGGTGAGGCAGCTGAGGCATAAAGGGGTTAAGTAACTTGCCCAAGGCTACACGGTAAGTGACAGCACTGGAGATGAACATAGTTAATTTGGCCACAGAACCTTCACTTTTTACCACAATACCATGCTATACTGTGCTGGAAGAGCCACAAATTCCCATCTCCTTGGAAGTAAGCTACCATTTTCTTTCAGATCCGCAGGTTTTCTCTGCTCAAACTACTATGCAAGTTAGAATTAGGCTTCTACTTCAGTGGGGTTTGATCCTTGCTAAATGCATGTGCTATTTGTGTGTGTCACTTCCATTAAGACTAAGATGATCGTAAATTGCCAAAAAAAAATAAAGACTAAGATGAGTCAGATAATTCAAGCTGAGGTAACAGGCAGGCAGGAGAAAAGCCTAGATTTTCAGGTAGGAGGTGGGGTGCTAGTCATTAGATCAATCATTTCAGCACTATACAGTACTCCACCCAACAGTCTTGAAAATAACAGGTCAAAAGCAGTAAAGCCCACAAAGCTCTCATCTTCATGAGTTGACCAGGTAGGGACTGTGCTGGGACGCACCCTCCAGTCAACCTGCTTCGGGCTCAATACTTGCCTCTCCCTGTAGACAGAGCCGCCACACAAACCAAACACCATTGAATTTCAGCCTTTTTCTTACTGTTCAGAAGCTGGTTCAACTGGAAAAGGAAATACGAGTTGCTTCTCTTTAATTAAATATATGCATCCCAGGCCCAGGGATTTACTGAGGTAACAAATTGTTCAGAAGAACAAGCCCCCAGATTGAGTGGAGAGGTAGTTGCTTACCTTGCTAAACCTCATTTTGGTGGTTGTATTTTTCTGGCATTACCAGGGAATAAATGAAAATAAGAGTTTGGAAAAGGATATTAGCCGACAGCAGGGTATGTTAAACAGAACTCTGGGCTGGGAGCCAGGAGTCCTGGGTTCCTGCTCCAGCCCTGTCTCTAATAAACCATGAACTCCCTGGCTCTCAGACCCTTTCTAAAATGATGGGGATAGATTGAATAAGCTATAAAAGCTTTTCCACCATTAATTATTGTCTGATTTTAGTACTCCACCTTTTTTTTTGCCTCCCACCTTTTAAGGAACAATGATTCTCCTTAGAGAAACAAGGATATTCAGAGGATGATTTGACTGAATGAAGCAGAGATCTGAGCTATTTTCGGGTTTTCTGAGCAACCAACTCAGACCACTGGAATCAGAAAGTAGTTTTTTTTTTGGCCTGATCTCTCCCACTTGATATCACTAGATAATTGCTCCCCCCTCTGAGTCATCAAATCATGGGCTATTTGAATCTCTGGGATAGAAAGGACCTTAAAGGTCATCTTATCCAATTTCCCTTCAGGGACGAGTTCCTCTTTGTCCAAACACAGCCAGTTTAAGCATGGGACCAGTGCCAGCTTTATACATAAGCAGAAGAGGTGCTACTTATCTGGCTATATATCACAGGTGCTTAGATGGGCCCACTGACCCTTGCCCCTATATAGCTCTTCCTCCTGCCCACTGATACACAAAGTGCCTTTAACAGAGGGCCTAAACTTTCACCCTACACTGCATATACATATATGCAGTGTATATATAAATATTATATATTTATATATAATTCAAATCCCTTTGGAAGAGGTGGCACTGTCTAAATTCATATCATGATGCATGTGACTCACACAGCAGACCCTATCATGAAAGCAGATTTCAGCACAAAAAGAGAGCCCAAAGATAGAATTCTTGAAGTGAGTGAAACAGAATCAGTAATATGAAAAAATTATATGGAATAAGAATGGAAAGAAGGGTAGAGGATCTAAAGTGATAGATAGCCTAATAGAATGTGTAAAAACTTGGAGTCATACTTGGGTTTACATCTGAACTCTGTCACTTAACTGCTATATTACCATGTGCAAGTCTCTGAACTTCCTTGAGTCTCAGTTTTCCAAACCGTAATATGAGGTTAGTAAAATCTACTATACATGGTGTTTGTTGAGAATTACATGAGATAATCCTGAAAGGCATAATTGCGGCATACTTGAATTAAATACACTTTCATCCCTCAATTCATAGTGCTGTCATAGGTTTATGGCCTTTGATGTGTCTGCCCTTGATTACACTTCTGCAGCAGTCATGGATATGAATGGTGTTGATGTACAGGTCTGCAGTCACTAGTAATACTTACAATTGTCTTAACCACCCATGGAGCTGATTAAATATCTAATTCATGCACCAGCCAGAATACCGATTGCTAAACAACTGATGCCAGCCTCGACCTTGGTCCAGGTTTACAATAACAAAGAAATGAGGTCCATGCTCATCATTTGAGGGGAGCTATGTTTTCAAGCCTGACCAACTTAGCCCATTTAATAGGAATTCAAAGTGGTTTCCCTGATTAACTAGCTCCAACCAGGAGTAAACATGCTCCGTGGCTTTCTTGAAAAATATCCCTGATGTATAGTTCAACCTTACTGTGGATGAAGAAAGTTAACAAATAAAATGTTATGGTTTCACTATGTGTTTTAGGTTTAGGGGAAGGTACTGAGCCCACATGCTTGTCAAAGATAATTACAGGAAGGTTGATAGTTGGCCTCTGGTCATACTGCTGGATAGCTTTAAAGTCTCCATCACTTGACTTCTGACCTATGCCCTTCCTTCTACATGATTAGATGAATGCTGTCAGGTTTGAGGTTGTGTATTACTGTGTTTTTTCCTTTGAGAGGTAGTGATGGCTTAGAGGGGTTAATCAATGCAACAATTATTTTCTATCATAGATACATGATAGGTTTGGGTCTCAGGCTCCTATTCTTGCTTTTTAAAACATGTTCAAAGCTTTATATACACTTTTTTAAAGCCACTCTTTTTAATCTGCTGTTTTCTTTGGTCATCTTCATCCTCTTGCTTTCTCAGTGCTTTTAATCTGAATTGCCTCTATTTTCTCACCTACAGTCTACTTTTATTCTCGCTAATCTACAAACATTTGTCTTTTTAAGTTCACCTGTGATCTCCTCCTTGCCAAATCCAAAGTCAGTTTTTCAATTGTTTATCATCAATCTCTTTATGATGATGTACTGGCTTTATCCACTCTTTAAATTTTCTCTTTCCTTAGCTTCTGCTGATATTGCACTTTCTGGATTCTCCTCTGATTTTGTATCTATTCCCTTTGTGGCATGAGGAAAGTCACTTTTCTCTATTATGCTTGAGTTTCTTCATCAATGAACTGGAGGGTTTAAACAAGATAATATCCAAAGTCCTTTACATATCTAACATTCTATGACTCTTAAGTTTAATAAGATATACGTGAGATCCTTTGACTTCAAAGTGTTGTATTTTTTTTAATATTAAAGGTTTCACAGCTACTTCTGTCCATTTTAGTACATAAATAATTGATATGAATGTACAGCCTTCATAAAGCTGGGCTTTTGCTGATTTATTCATATTCAATCTGTTTGCTTTCTGTCTTTATGTAAGAACATGTATGTTGAGGTGCCTGGATACAACACTGTGGCTTTATTTAAAATAGATATAAAGTACATTCTCGAATAATATCTTGTTGCCTATGCTTAATATCAGTCTTTGAAAAATGTATATGGGGAAGAAATATTCACTTTGTTCCATTTAATTTGGATATTTAGAAAATGAGACAGCAATTTTTTAAGCCAAGTGAAAGCATTATGACCAATCATAAGAGTAGAATTCATCAATGTCATCAACAAAGAGCTACAAATAATATATGACAATTTAATACTGAGTTCATATGTCACATAGGAATAGACTGTAGGAGTGTAATGAACCCTCTGAATCCTCATATAACATCACTTGAAGATATTCAAGAGGACATAATATATCAAAACAATTTCTACTGATTTTTTTTCCTCACAAGCACTTTAGGTGCTATACATGACACCTTCAAGAAAGTTGCCTGAGATTGCAGGGCAAAAGATTGGCAATCCATGCCTTAAAAACCATCTCCACAAATCCTTTGAATAAAAATATTCTCTTGTCCCAATTAGAAGGAAATGCCTGAATTCAAGGATGACACAATAAATATATATATAGATAATGAAAAGGTTAAATAAAAAAAATCAAACTTTGGAGTGTACAAAGTAGAAAATGCCTTTCCCTGCAAAGGAATCCAGTCCAGAATGGAGATAAAGGTCCTCAAGCTTCCACCAGTGCAAGCCACATTTAAAAAGCAGCTGAGGTTTTGTTTTTGTTTTGTTTATCACCAAAAAATATCTGAATTTGAAAGGCCTTGCACACAAAGGTGTTGTCTTGATCCATGAAATGTAAACTTGTCAGTGTGTCAACCAAGCATAATATATGATATCTCTCCTCCAACAAAAGAAATTCAGTGACTTGCCCAAAGTAGTAAGAGCCAGTAGCTGAGTCAAGAGGTCCCCAAATCTCTGTCAAAAAGTTAAAAACTATTCATTTACATTCAATATGACAATAGCTGGTTGACACACTTATGTTGCTCTCTTCCTCTTCTTGTCCCCCCTCCTCCCTCTTCTCTCTTTCAGTCATATACCACGTGCCACTTTAGTGCTTCCAAAAATCTGTTTGATGGACTTTTATCGTATCATATAGTTTTCTTATCAACATTGTTAGTGACTAGAACATTCAAATTAACAAACTTGGGTATTTAAGTTACTAGAGAACCACTAAATATGTCATGCAAAGTGTTAGGGTGGCCGGTGACGTGGGCTGTGAAAGAATTCACAAAGAGAATAAAGTGCAGAGAGTAAAGTTTTTATTCACTCTCCAAGAGAGAGGAGGGACTTGGTATGGATATATATATCAGCTGTGAAATGTAGGGGCTTTGAGCTTTTATTAGGTGATCAGGGTGGTTGTAAAGCAGGATGTTTCAGTCGGCCTTGCATAAGCTGCAGCTCGTTCTGATGTTATCTTTGGGTTCAGGGTCCAGGCGTTGTGGTCTGGCATGTCCACTTTTGTAAGTTCTCAGAACCTCTGCCCCTTCAGGGTGCTTCCAGTAATTTTCTAGTCCTGAAGATAGAGGCTTGTAAAACAAGAGTCAGTCAAGCTAGCTCTGGCAAAGAGGGCCTGAAAACAGGGCTTTTGTCTTATTACAAAATTTACCAATTTTTAAGAGTTAAAAGAAAATAAATTTACTCATGACTAAAAATATACTGCACATAAAGTTATCTTTCATTGACAATTCAGCACTGTTCTGGAAGAACTTCATGTAGTTAAATAAAAGGTTCTGTCTATGGAAAGACAACACGATGAAAGTCTGTTTAAGATAATACAACTGATCCTAAGGCCTCTGGGAAAAGAAACAACCTAGATTATGTTAAAAGTGAGTAAACATTGCCAGAATTGTTCTATAAAAATGCAAAAAAAAAAAAAAGTCCTACCTTGAGATTGCAAACTACCCTGTCTTTCCTTTATTTTCAATTGAGAAATTCCAGTGTTCTTCTCTTAAAATGAATAATACAGTATTTCATTTTGAAACTCAGAATGCTTACTTCTCTAGAAAAATCTTCATCTTTTGGTCATTTAAGATATTATCCTTAGAGGTCATTTTTACTATGTTGCATTGTTACAACTTCAGGCTTAAATAGATTTAAGAAAGTGCCAATTTATCTATCAAGAGTTCCAGGTAATATGGTGCCAGTGACAAATGGTTTGCTGCTATGTGCTAAAACTTATATTTAGGTTCTTGGCACAAATTAATAATTACTTATAATATTCTATAAAAACAAGAAATCATCCCAACAATCTGCTATCCAAAGCAACAACACCATTTGTTCTATTAGTTTGGGGGGGGCGGTTTGCAGTGTCAAGAGGAGAATAGTGGGTAATAATAAAATCTGTAACAATAGATACTAACATTGGCCTTTTAATCTGTGCCAGGTATTTGCTAAATGATTTTACATGTATTATGTTATTTAAATACACACAACAAACCTGTGACATACAGACTATGGTTAGCCCAATTTTACAAATAAGGAAACTAAATCCTAGAGAAATGGTGGTGTCTACAGGATTTTTTTACTCAGACAAATGACTTGGGTGGAGAAACACATTTAGAATTGCATTAGTTGTTTCCTATGAAAGAACACTAATACTTGGTGAGCATCTACCATGTGCAAGGAACCGGGACAAGTGCTTTACATAAATTGCCTCATTTAATATTCTCATCGACATTATGAGATTGTTATTTTTAAACACCCTTTAAGATAAAGAGAAGATAAGTTCAAAGGAGTTAAGAAAATTTTCCCAAGTTCATGCTACTAGCAAGGGCAGAGCTGGAGTGTTAATTTAGATAAGTTCAGTCCTAAAGGTCATGTTCTTTCACTATAAAGTAAAATCAAACCAGTAAAGGGAAGAAAATACATTCAGTTTAATAAAGAATTCCATATTCTGTTTCCTTGGAGCTAAAACTTGAGTCATAAAAGCCAATCCCAAAGTCAATGCCAACGTAAATTCCATTCCTCCTGTACACAGAACCTGTTACCCTACAGAACACAGGGTTAACAGAATTCTAATCACTTTTAACTTTCAGGACAGTGCATGAGAACTGGTGAAGCCATTCTCTAAAATTATTTCAGGTCAAATTTGAAAAATAGACACTAAAAGTAAAATTACCTAAACTTATCCATATGCAGCAGGAAAATTTCCTGGGAGATGATGAACCAACTCTTCCTTGCCTTTAGGTCAACCCCTTGGTACATGAAGGTAGTTCCTCTACTCTCAGTGGCCTTAAAGCTTTAAGAGCCTCTCCAAATAGAAACATTCCATCAGCATTTCTCATAGAAAATCTCTTGGAGCAATTGTTAAAAATGCAGATACCCAAGCCCATCCCATGAGAGCAGGGCCTATGAATGTGCATTTTAACAAGTGCCCCAGATCTCTTGTACATACAGTAAAGTTTGAGAATCACTACACAAAGCGATAAAACCCTCCTCTCTTAGTCCTTACCAGTTCCAAATTTGGGACGCTCACACATAGATGAGCTAAATTTATTATCAACCTATATAAGGAGGGAAAGGCTACTTTGAATCAATTAATATTAACAAGCTACTTAACATAAGCTTTTAAGGTACTTAAGAAACACTTATTGGCAAACATAGGGTTAAGGTTAGCTCATGTTCTTTCATCTATTTATTATAGCAGGACATAGGGTCTGGAACTTACCCATGCAAAATATCTCAGCAGCCTTACTTTAACCTTTGAAGGTTTCTATATAAAGTTCAATGTTTACCTAAGAACATTTTGTAACTCAGACTATACTCTAAGACTAATCTTAACTTAAATTTATTCCTAAATAATTAAGTTGAACTATATGTCTCTTCTCATAATTGAGATAAAGACTAAAGCAAGAATAGATGCCTCTGTAATAAATAGCAATTAGTAAGTGCTTACTGTGTACCAGGCACTATTACAGTCATGAAATACTACTGGATTAAAACTTTTTGCCTCTGTAATTTCTTTTTGAGCATTTATAATGCACATGAACCTATGAAGAGCACCAAGAAGGCCTTGCAGGAAAAAAATCAATTTTTTTTATTAACGTAGTGTTACCAAAACCTATTCAATCATATGCTACTTTGTTGAGAAAAATCTCCTGATGTACACTTTGAGGATGTGCTGCTATGTATCAGTGTTCTGAAATTGTTGTCAGTGGTGTCAAAATGCAAAGTCATAGACCTATCTATAGAATCTATCTTATGTTGGTGAAGGTAATAAAGAATCTTCATCATTGGGTAACTCTTAGATACAATGCTCTTAACTATACCAGAATAATCAGTTGTTGCTCCAAAGGTGGCAATTGAGGGAAAATGTTATAGCTACATTGAAAAGGTTGACTGAAAATTAAACAACTTCCAAAGATGGAAACTATGAGGTGACAGCATTTTGACACTTGATATTTTACCATCTAACCAGTCACAAAAACTGGGCTGTTTACAAAAGGAAATGTCTGTTCTTAAGTAACTGAGATACAGAAAAGGTGCACAGAACAAGCCCAACTAAATATTCCCCCAAATTCTTCTGCTAATTCACAGTAAAATAGGAGAATACAGGTAGGCATATTTACTCTACCACTTGTTAGGCCATAAAATTTTAGGAAAGTCACTTTACTTCTCTGACTCAGATTCCTGATCTTTAAATTGAGAATGATTATCCATTCCTCAAAGAGCCATTTATAAGAACTTAACAAGACAATACATATAAATTTTCTGATACAAACAGGGAACTTTAAAAAGTTAGTTTCTTAAACTAATAGATACAAAGAACAGACTGACAACTGTCAGGGGGGGAGGAGTTTGGGGACTGGGTGAAAAAGGTGAAGAGATAAAGCAAAAAAAACCTCATAGACACGGACAACAGTATGGTGATTACCAGAAGGAAGTAGGTTGGGAGGAAGAAGAAAAGGGTAAAGGGGAGGGGATGAATGGTGACAGAAGGATATTTAACTTTGGGTGGTGAACAAACAATACAATATATAGGAGATATTATAGAATTGTACACCTGAAACCGATATAATTTTATTAACCAATGTCAACCTAATAAATTCAATAAATTTCTTTAAAATGTTAGTTTCTGATACACCTATGCCTTTATATTCAATATTTGACAAAGGAGGCAAGAACACACGATGGGGTAAAGACGGTCCATTCAATAGATGGTGTTGGGAAAATTGGACAGATACATGCAAAAAAAATGAAACTAGACCACCTTCTCACGCCATATACAAGAATAAACTCTAAATGGATTAAAGATTTAAATGTTAGACTTGAACCTATAAAAATCCCAGAAGAAAACAAGCAGTAAAGTCTCTAACATTTCTTGTAGCAGTGTTTTCTCTGATATATTGCCTGGGGCAAGGGAAACAAAAGAAAAAATTAATAAAAACTAAAAATTTTGCACAGAAAATGAAACCATCAATAATATGAAAAAACAACCCACTAAATGGGAGAAAATATTTGCCAATGATACATCTTATAAAGGGTTAGTATCCAAAATTTATAAAGAACTAAAAACTCATCAACAAAAAACCTCCAAACAATCAAATTTAAAAACGGGCAAAGGATCTGAATAGACATTTCTCCAAACAGGACATACAAATGACCAATAGACATATCAAAAGATGTTTCAATGTCACTAATCATCAGAGAAATGTAAGGTAAAACCACAATATCACCTCACACCAGTCAGAATGACTATCATCAATAAATCTACAAACGACAAGTGCTGGTGAGGATGTGGAAAAAAAGGAAACCTGGTGCACTGTTGGTGGGAATGCAGACTAGTGCAGCCACTGTGGAAAACAGTATGGAATTTCCTCAAAAAACTAAAGATGGAACTGCCTTATGACCCAGCAATTCAACTGCTGGGATTATACCCTAAGAATCCTGAAACACCAATTCAAAAGAATATATGCACCCCTATGTTCATTGCAGCACTATTTACAATAGAGAAGATATGGAAATAATCCAAGACTCCATCAGTAGATGAATGGATAAAAAAAAGGTATGTTACGTTTACACAATGGAATACTCCTCAGCTGTAAAAACAAAGGAAATCTTACCCTTTGTAACAGCATGGATGGACCCGGAGAGCATTATGCCAAATGAAATAAGCCAGTAGAAGAAAGACAAGTATCATATGATTTTACTCATATGTGGAATCTAATGAGCAAAATAAACTAACAAACAAAATAGGAACAGACTCATAGATAGAGAACAGAATGACAGCTGCCAGAGTGGAGGGGGTTGCGGGGCAGGGTGAAAAAGGTGAAGAGATTAGGCAAAAAAAAACCAAAACAAAAACTCACAGACACAGATACCAACATGGTGATTACCATAGGGAAAAGGGGGTGGAGGGAGGTGGAAGAGGGTAATGGGGAGATAAAAGGTGATGGAAGAACAGTTGATTTGGGGTGGTGAACACATAGTACAATATACAGATGATGTGTTGTAGAACTGTACACCTGAAACCTATAAAATTTTGTTAACCAATGTCACCCTAATAAATTCAATTTAAAAATGTTAGTTTCTTACACTTGAAACCTAAAAAATCTTATTAAAAGTGTTGCCCCAATAACTTTAATTAAAAAATAAAATTTATCTTCATTTAAAAATAATGTTAGTTTCTTTTTCCCCTTGTTTCCTTCCATTCTACCTCTAGTGTAGCACTGTAATGTTAGCTTAATTAGTGTAGGTGGGACAGGAAATTTTACAATTAGTTTTGGAGTAGCTACTCCCTTCCAAAGATAGTTTTCTTTAATGAACCCCCATGTTAGCAATACAAGGTCCGGTGCAAGGTACTGAAGTGCCCATTCAATTCAATTCAGTTAACTAGGAGTCAATGTGCACTGGAGTAAGCAGATATAAAAAGGCAAGTCCTGCCCTCAAGTTGTTGATGGCATAATAGTGAAAATACCTAGCGTGCCTAGTGCAGCATAAAATGGAAACTCTGTTACTGGGGGCCAAAAAGAGTAGCACAGCTGGTCATCGAGGCAAGCCAAACTAATGCAAAACACATTATGGTCGAGTTAAATTGGAAAGTCCAAGGACACTCATTGTCATCTTTATCTACCCAGAAAAAGCCAAGCGCTGACCTAACCCAGGGATGCAGTTCCAGGGCTCAGCTCCAGCAACCACAAACCCAGTCATAGGGTGCTTTGTGTTTTGTGCTTTGTGCTTTGTGCCTGGTCCTGTACTACACATGGGACAAAGCCAGTAAAGTAGAGGTGACCCTTGCCCTCTAGGAGAAAAAATAGTGATGAAGGCAAATATCTAGATTACATTAAAATCATCAAAAAGTTAGCACCAAGGAAACAGATAAATACCACATTCACTCACACCATTCTCTTCTCATTCCTGTTCATTCTTCTCTATGATGTAAAAGCTTAGATGAGACTAAATAAGTGAGCATCAGTTCCCTAGCCAGCCCTACCTCCAAAATCCATTAAGAGAGTTGTAGATTCTTGCCATTATTAATTTTTTAAAACCTTGATTTCACCAGAGTTGCATGGCAATCAGTGTTCAAACTAATTGGAATATGACTTTTGTAATATTTCTTCCTCCTTTTAGCAATTCTTTGTGCATTGTACATGGGTGGGGGAGAGAGAGAGAGATGAGGTTCCAAAGGTGCTTGGAATGGAATGTTTCCTTTCCTATCAATGCTCTCATATGGACTTTAAGTTTCTTTGGTGAGGTGCTGCAGTGCCCCTTTCCACTTGCTGTCTTCACATTCTAGAGGGGCTTTGGGGTTGACAAGTTTGATGCCTCGCAGAGATGCAAGGGGTGGGGGCAGTGTTCAAGTGGCAGGATTAGAGGATGAAGTGCAAGTGCTGGCTTGGTCATCGATCTCTTGCACCTTCCACTTATACCTATGCTGAGCCCCTCCTCCACACTGAGGAGAAGGCATACCATAATTTAAGAAGGCTCTGTAAATAGCACTGGTGGTGTTTCTAAATAGGAAAACACATGATTGGGGAAGGGATTATATTACACAAACATTTTTCCCCTGATTTTCTTCCAGAAATGTGTGTAGGAAGAGACTACATCGAAGAACCATATCTGAATAAATACTTAGGCTAAACTATGCAAGCCACCTGAAAGGAAAGCATAAGTGAAGTTTAAAGCTCTGATCTAGTCTCAGGTGTTCAGCCTAGAACCCACTGGATAGTGTGCTTTATTCCTAACCTCTAACTCCTCAAATATTCTTTCAGCACTGGCTATCTGATGTTGCTAAAGGGCAGAGGTGCTGACAAGGACCATGGACATTTCCGCAAGGCACCCCCAACCCACCCAGCAGAACAAATAATGTTCAGGTCTTGCAAATCCAACAATAAATACCACAGCATAAGTCAGCTGCAGACTCCCTCTTATCAGAGACCTACCTGAGCCAGCAAAGTCAAGGCTGTGAGCTAAGGGCCCTCAGAAGGTCGCTAGAGAGGACAGTGAGTCTGCAGGATGAGTCAGGAGAATTAGAAAACCTAGTCAGTCCCCAGAGCCAGGCCTTTCATAAGGCAGCCAAGTAAAAAGCTCTGTAAGAACCTGGAACACCCTAATAATGAAGAAGAGGGTAGAGGAAAGAAGCAACAGAAAGGCAAAACTACTTGTCCTCAGTACCAGTAAAACAAGGAAGCAGGCTAGATTTATCCTTGATATGTCCCTATCCCATTTTCCATATCCCTTCTGTTCCCGATGCACCCAAGCCCTCTATGCTGAGTCAGCTAACCAGGCATTTCCTGCCACCCTCAGGTCACCTCCTCCCCATGCAAGCCTAACTTTCTCAGATCTTACCCAATATTCCACTGTCTTTCAAAGTAGTGCCTTGTTCCCTCAGCACTACTCTGACTTGTCAGTTTGTGATAATTGATCTGGGTCAGTACAACAATGGTTCTTCATGACTTAGTGTGGTCCCCACCAGAGTCACATATTGGCAATTAACAGCTGTCTCTTAGTGACAGAGTACTTTCACTCCAAAGATTATACGTAGTGAAGGGATTTCCAATGAAGGGGGAGCACAGAGAGTTCCTGGAGAGCCCTATATTTAATTCCATGTGAAGGGATACCTACCTACCTCTGTTTAAGCATAAGACAGCCCACTAGATATCCACTTCATCTAAAACTTAGATCAAATCAGGGTGCAGAACACCAAGGTATCTCCTTATGTAGACCCCAAGACACAAGAACTTCATCTGAACCATTTTCAACAGAATACAAACTGCTAATTTGTGATATCATTGTTTGGGGAGAAAGGCAAATATAGGAGTTAAGAGAACTGACCCCAATTATCAAACTGTGAGGAAGAAAATTTTTAAAGTAACCCACAGTATGACAAAAATTGCCTATTTAGAAGTTTTTGAAACCTTAACATTGCTCCAACATTCTAAATGAGAGAGGGTAGAACCTTGAAGTCCTGTCCATGGCATCAGCTTATGTGCCTGGCACCTGGGAGTGAGGAGCAGAGTGGGGGAAGGTGGGCTTTGCTGGAAAGATGCAGGTGATGATTGGTAGTAGAGGCCTTTTCTAAGATGACTGAATATAAGATAAACACCTGGCATTTAGGTTATCCAGCTTAATAGAAGATGTAGACTATTAAGAATAGCATTTAACTTGTAATGGTTGGATCTTGTCTTCCTAGCATACTGTGCTGAATTACAGCTGAGTTTTTATTTATTTATCATTTTATTTTTCAAGTACAGTTCATATTCAATATTATTTTGTTTTAGTTACAGGTGTATAGCAGAGTGGTTCACCAACCATATACTTTACAAAGTGATCACCCCTGATATTTTAAGTACCCAGCTGGCACCATACATAATTATTACAATATTATTGACTATATTGTTTAGACTCAAACACCTAGTGCAGAATTCTGAGTTCCGAAGTACCTAAGAAAGCATCTAGTGATGCTGGTTCCAAATAAGCATTGCTGTCTAATAATGAGACTTCCCTGCACAAAGGATGCTGTGATCTCAAATTACTTGTTGCAAGTAAACTTACCTGAGTGGTCCTGGCAAATGGACCAATCTTATGCTTTGATTTCCTTCTCCTTCCTTTTCAGTCTCTCCACACCTCTATCATGTCCCTCTTTTCCCTGGCACCTTAGGGCTCCCCATGACTCTACCCAGCCTAGATTGCTCATGATGCTGCCACAGCTCTAGAACTTTCTGTCCCTCCTCCTTCCCAACCCAAGGTTTTATCTTGAGTCTCTCATCCACAACATCAAAATTACTATGTGTCGGGTACTGGATTTTGCCCTGAATATAGACTATAATCACTTTGCTTAGAGCTCTAGTAGTGACACTGAGGTTTCTCTCAGTCTACTCTGCCACATGCATTCCCATGGAGCAGAATGTCCATGACCTTCAAAAGACAGACAACTTGAGCTGTTTCCAAAATAGCACTTGGCAGGCAGCCTAGACTCGGACAGCGACAGCAGACACAGACTGTGGGCATGATGGGCCAGCCCCCTGTTACATCACCTCAGGGGATCCTCAGCCCCATGGGACTCACTAGAAAATCCTTTACGTTTGAAAAGCAGAAATTATCTAGTCCACCTGAGCACCCTGGGAGCGGGTCTGTATTCTTAGCCTCATGCTTCAAATGCTGACTTTAGAACAAAAGCCTCCTTTCAAGGTCATATGATGAGTCAGCTACTGAGTGGGGAATGAAAAGAGAAAAGGAGAATAAACAACTCATAACAGGGTTAACTTGAGCTACTTCAACCTATGAGAAAGACCTGGCCAAAACTTCCATGTTTTTTGTTTATACATAGTGTGAGGAATTGCTTTGGAAGGACATTAATGCACATAGGTAAGGAAGAAAGATGATGGTGGTAGGTCTCTATTTAATCTGTTGTCCTCAAGACCCAGGCTTGTGGTAGCCTTGTAATATAGGTGAATATACACTGAGCTTCTACTTGCTGTCTTTATTTATAACTCCAGAAGGATCTCATTCATTTCTGCCTCAGATAAAAGCTCTTTGTCCCAGTGCAACTTGGGTACTGTTAACCTTACACTAATAAAAATGGTTAGCTTCCAATTAATTTTGATTCTTCTGTACTAACTAATGAGATTAGTGCTCTGTCATTAAAACTGCAGGAATATCACTTGTGACAAAGAAAGCAGAATTAGACCATGTCTAAATTTGTAAGGTTGGAGTTCTAGTCTTTACTCTGCTAATATCCTTCATAAAATAAACAGGGAGCACATTCTGTCATTTCACGTTCCTCATTTATAAAACAGAGATGATGCTAACTATCTGACTCATGGGTTGACATAGGAAAAAGCTATTATTATAGATAAGAAAACTTCTGAACATTCTAATACCCTCCAACATATAAAGAAATATGACTGTCTTCACAAATGCTCAATAGGTATGTGGAAACTAGCATTTATCAAACATCTACTCTGTGCCCAGCACTTTCGCATCCATTAGTTTCATTTATCCTAACAACAATCCTATGAAGTACATACTAGTTGTTACATGTAAAATAATGAGGAATAAAAATGACAATAAAATACGTCAGCATGTTCAAATTCTAATTTTATTTTAGATACAAGTAGACCATAGCAGCGTTATTTGCAATAACCAAGTGGTGGAAACAGCCTAAGTGCCCATCAGTAAATGAGTGGATAAAAAAAAAAAAACTGTGATACATTTACACAATGGAATACTACACAGCAGAAAGAAGGAAGGAAATCCTACCCTTTGCAACTACATGGATGGAACTGGAGAGCACTATGCTAAGTGAAATAAGCCAGGTGATGAAAGACAGATAACATATGACCTCACCTGTAAGTAGAACCTAATCAAGAAAACAAACAAGCAAAATAGAACCACAGGCATGGAAATAAGGAACAAACTGACAGTGACAAGAGCACAGGGGGGAGAGGGATAATAGGGGGAAAGAAGGGGAAGGGTCTAGTCAAGGAACATGTATAAAGGACCCATGGACATAGACAACAGGGAGGGATTGACTGTGGAAGTGGGGGATGGGCAGGCCAGGGGAGAGCAACTGGAGAAAAATTGGGACAACTGTAATGGAACAATAAAAAAAGAAACAAGTAGATTTGATCTTAAAGAGAAACAAGCTTACACATACATGAAAATAAAATCTAAGATGCAAATAACAATGACACAACAGATCAGTTTAGCATCAACTTGTTTCTCTAAGATAAAATTGAAAGTAAACATATGACACTTTCCATCATTGATATCACAGAAGTATTAATATGGTTTTCACAAACCAGGACCACATTTAAGGTAAGGATTATCACCCTGGGGGGAATGCCGAGGTACTCAAAAGATAGCCAGTAAGTCCAAACAACTATGTGTGTTCGGAGGACATAGTACATAGAAGAAAAAAATACAAGCTTATATTGGGCTTCAACTAGCAATAATTTGTTGCCTTCCAGGGGAGAATACAGACCATATTGAGGTAGGTACTGGGTAGAAACCCAGGGGGAACAAAGAAAGAAGGGTTGATTTGTATAACTGAAAATGCAAGCACATATGTGTGAGAATATTCAAGGTACTGCAGAGCTGTAGTTTCTTCTCTGATCAGTGGCAGGCTACTGCTGTAGCTAGACTTTGTTCCTTATAGTAAGCAAAGGAAGGATGAGACCCCCCAAGAGTAAGGAGCAGAAATATGGGGATCTTCAAAATTTTTATATGCATCTTAGAGAAAGAAAATAAGGCTCATAAAGTTGTTTCTCAGGCATGCAGCTAATAAGAGAGAAACTGGGATTCAAATCAAAGTACATATGACGTTCCCATACTCATGCCTTCTACAAGAAAATGTACTACTTCCCCCAGACTACACCGTCTCTCGGAAATGGTGCCAAATCCTTGAGGGATCGTGAAACACTGCTCTTGGTCCTTTCTTACTTATGCACTCCTTACTATGACCACTCCACGGGTCATATATGACTACTTCCTGCAAGCATTCCTACAAATGCTGAACATCACTGTTTCCCTGTTCAAAAGGGTTAGAATGTGTGACCAGGAAAACAGAGCTGATCTCCATTAACAAAGTTAACTGATTCTCCCAGAAGATCAAACTTGCCTATGACCGTATCTTGTCTCTCTTCTTTGCTCAGCCTCCCAGGCATAGAGTTCCTTGATCCAAGACCCTCTCTGAAACATTCCATCCAAATAGCCTTCATAGTATCTAGCCCAAGACTTACAGCAAACACTACAAATACTCAATGAATGAATGTAGACCGTGGTTTCATCATGTGTAAGGATAAAAGTGTGTCATATATATCTTAGTTATATTAGAATCCTTGAGATATTTTGTCAGAGATTATACACAAAAAATATAAATTGAGATGAAACTAAGGATTAGCTTCTACTTGAAAACTCTCATTTTCTTCAAACACTAACCTAATAACAATTTTTCTAGTCTCTAACCCATTATCACCAGCTAGAGGAACAAGAAGATATCTCGCTTCTTTAAGCCTCAGTTTCCCCATCTTTGAAATAATGTTTAACTAGATCTGTGGTTCTCATCCCTGACTTTGCATGAGAATCACCTGTGGAGCTTTTTAAAACTACTGTCACTAAATACTCTCCCCAGGGTTTCTGATTTAATTGGTGTGGGGTGAATCCTGAATATCAGTATTTTTTCTTTATTTTTATTATTGACACTATTACAGATGTTCCCATTTTTCCCCTTACCTCATGCAGCCCCTGTACCCTTCCCTCTGGCTACCATGACACTGTTGTGTGTGTCGATGGGTTATGCATATATGTTCTTTGGCTAACCCTTACCCTTTCTTTCATTTAGTTCCCCCCCTCTACTCCCCATTGAGTTCTGTCTTTCTGTAGAAATCAATATACTGACTGCAGTTGAGTCATCCTGATATCAGGGCTGTCCTGCTTATTCTCCATTTTCCTCTCTAATACCACACACCATAAGATCTCAACAGTCTAACATCTTGCTTCATTCACTGCATTTACTTATTGACTTAAAACTTTGTGAATACTCTTGGGGCTCCTTAACACTGCTATTGAGATATGCTTTTTAATGTTAAAGGGTTATTTTGCCATCCAAGAAGCTGCCCTATCATAGGATGTAACCCTAAAGCACTAGCTGACCTGTCTTGCTTTCAGGCTGGGAAAGCCCAATGAGTAAATATGAGCAGTCTGGAGTGCTCCTGCTGATCTGGAAGGAATCCATAAGCACAATGCACAACTTTCCATCTCACTGGACTTTTTCATGGCACTGAGCCTGCCCATTCCATTCGGCCCTTTGTCAAGAATGTCCTTGACACTTATGGAATCGATTTGTTCTTTCTTTGCTTTAAATAATAAACCAATAGTTACTTAGGAGTTTTATAAGGTATCAATTTAACATACAAACCACACAATGGCCCTTGAATCCTACAGCAAGAACCAATGCCTCATCAGCTAGAAAGACAAATATAGTGAAATCGTAGTGTTTTCTTAACCTGTCAAAATATTCCTGAACCCTGAGCTTGCTGAGGAGCAGACATGCCAAAGATTTAGAAATGTCAAATTAAAATATTATGGGTTATTTTCAAAAAAAAATGTGAGTCTTTTTAACTCACAGCATTCTATCAAAAATGCTATTTCATAACATGGGACTTCTAAAGGATGGCTCTCTCTCTCTCAGATGAACAGTTGAACACTGTGCATGGAACAGAGGGTCCCTTAAGGGGGGATAGCTTTATTCTAGAAGCACTCCACTAGAATGATTTGCCTACTCTGTGTATAGACAGAAAGGGCTGGAAATGTGGTTGGATAAGGGTGAATAGAAGCATGGATCAGGAATCTGAATAAAAAATTCTCAAACTACCAAGGTCCTAAAATACAGGTTAGAAAAATTAGAATCTGGCATGTCCTTTTAATGATACACAGTTCAGGTGACCATTAAGCATAGGGGAGTACAAAGGTGCTTTGTTGTAGACCCTTGGTCAAATTGCCAATAGTACATGAGATCATTCTTCCCTTCATTGCCAAATGCCTTGGAAAAGTAGTCATTGATTCACCTTGTGTCTACTTTATCTTTCATTCATTCTTCAAATTTGCCTCGTATATTCTCTACTCTGCTAAAACTGCTCTCATTAAGATATTAGTGATCTCGCTCTGGCTGTTGTGGCTCAGTGGATTGAGCATTGGCCTGCAAACCAAAGGGTCACCAGTTCGATTCCCCAGTCAGAGCACATGCCTGGGTTGCGGGCCATGTCCGCAGTAGGGGGCGCATGAGAAACAACCACACATTGATGTTTCCTTCTCTTTCTCCCTTCCTTCCCCCGCTCTAAAAATAAATAAATAAGATCTTTAAAAATATATACTAGTGATCTCCTAATAGCCAAATCCTGTGCTCATCTTTCAGTCCTCATTCTGATAGACACCTCTACATTATTTAACACTGTTGACCATTATTTTCTTCTTTGACTTTTGTGACACGATCTCTCTTGATTATCCTCCTATTTCTCTACTTTTATTTTCCTTTGCCTTCTTATGCTATTCTTCCCTTTCTCATCCCTTAAATGATGAACACTTTTTCTTGGCCTTTTACTCACTTTACAAATGCTCCAATGATACAACTTATATGATTCTCAAATTTTTATCTCCTTTCCCAATTATGGGTCCAACCTCCCAGCCCATATAGTCAACTATTTTGGACATCTTCACCAGGAAGTCCAGCCAACACTCATACCCATTCCCAGTATGCTCATTCTCTTATATTGTTTCAGTTGTTATAGTAACGTTTTAATCAGTCTTCTCATCTCCAATCTATTTCTTTCCTCTATTCTCATTGTTCCTGGGTTCTCTCTTAAAAATACAGACATATGTAATATTGTTACTCTATTTAAAAACTTTGAGGAAGATTTCCCTCTACCTATAGAATAAATCTAATCTCTACCCCCCAAACACACCAGCTATCCAACAAACTGTGCCTGTTTTACATTCCTAGTTTTATTCCTGGCTTTCCCACCATACACCAAACACCTCCCTCAATCTACCACTTCTGAAATATGCTATGCTAGCTCATGTCTCAATGCCTTTGTTCATACTTCTTCTTCCAGCTTGAAAAATCTTCTCTCCCTCCCATTTCCAACTCATAATTTTAAAATATCACCTTGTCAAACTATAATGTCATCTCCTGTGTAACATCTCCAGGCAGAATTAATCGTGGCCTTCTCTGAACTCTGAACTTTCTACAGACCATAACTCTTTCACTCATGCACCTGGTTTTACAATTAGGTATGTGAGAGTTCTTTAAAGTCTAGAATTCTGCCTCAGCCTTCACATCTCAGACTCTGGAATCAGACAGATCTGGATTTGAATACCAGCTCTGGTACTTACTAGTTGTGTCATCTTGGACAAGTTAACTAACTTTTCTAAGCCTTAGTGTTCTCATCTGCAAAACTGAGGTAACAACAGTGTTTCGGGAATAATAAATGAGATGATGCATATAAAACACATGCAGTGCCTGACACATAATAAACATTTAATAAATGTTAGCTATTACTATTTTTTCTGTGTCTGGCACATGGTCTTTCAGAGAGCAGTACTTAATAAATGGTCACTGAATAAATTAATCATAGTGTGGAAAACCTAACACTTAATATATGGACAATTCCTTCTTTGTTAGGCCTTAGGATTAATGACAGAGGCACAAAAATTGAGTTATATAAATGAATTCCTTTCTCTGTTGTCAGATCTTTACAGCAGCAATTGGGAAAACCAAAAGCTTTGTATGCGCATTTTATCTTATGAACCTGAACCTATTACATCTTAATTCCCAGCAAATACAAGTTTTGAAGTGTGCATTTCTAACCTCTTTCCCCAGATAAGTCAAAAGACTTTTTTTCTACTTTAACATTTGACAAATAGGATGATTCAATTAATGTGGTAATTATTTAATACAGCAAGCAATAACTTTTCAGATATAATGGTAACTGAGCCCAGCATGCTTGAAAAATATCATTCTCTGAGTCAGGTTTAGCAACAAATCTTGAAGTTGGACCTTAGACGTTTAATTCATTCCAACTTCTTCTACCAAAACAAATTTAAATTAATAACATTTCTGATTCTTACCCCCTTTCACCTATAATCTATAATCTTTGGACCTTCATTTTAGTTATGAAATCCTTAAAAATTACCTTTTTTATTCAACCCAGAATAATCTGCTTAATATCCCTTGATAAGGGATATCCTTTAAAAATTCCAAATTCTGGCATGCTTTCAACAGAAGTTTTATTCTTTGGGAAAAACAAACACTATAGTCTTTCCCTTTACTTGATCTTAGAAAAGGCCCAGAGGAAAACACTTCTGTCAAGTTTATTGTAAATTAGCATGGAAACCCAACATTTGAAGTGTCATTGTTATTATTATTAAAACAAGAACAGTACTGGAAGTTTGGAAAATGAATATAAGGATTTATTCAAAAGTCCACTATCCACATACAAATAGAATTATTATTTTTATATATTTTTCATTATTTTTCATTTGCCTCTGAAGCTTGCCTCTCAAGCATCCCAGGTACACTAAGGAGATTTTTAAGAAGTTTAGAAAGACTAGAATTCTAATTGTATGACTTCCTAAAAGGTTCTCTGATGGCTTCAGTTTTTCAGAGAAAAACACTGTAAGAGTAAAGATGGCATAATGTCCTTAATCTACAAAATATTTTATCTCACTGCACATAAATCACTAAGTCCAACACAAGGTATTGGGGATCAGCTGATGAGAAGATCTTTGGTGTCTGTGTGATAACCAACCATGTCATTACTAACTTGAACAAAGGCTGGGACCAGCATGTTTCTTCAATTAGGACCCTAAAAAAGAAATGGGATGAGAGAGAAAGGAATTCCCTAATGACGATGACTTCAAGCTTCATGACATTTAAAAATAAAAATTAAGAGGCAGAGAATATTGAATAATTTTATTTCGATCTCAAAAGAAGAATATAGTATGCAAATAGTCATTCTTGTATGCAATCAATTATTGAACTCTTTAGAACAGAAAAGGGCTGATGCTTTGGAGTGTACTAAATGATTTCAACCTGCACCTTTAAGCTTCCTGTCCCTCCTTTCTCTCTCTGTCTCTCTCCCTGCCTCTCTCTCTCTCTCTCTCTCTCTCTCTCTCTCTCTCACACACACACACACACACACAGGATAATATTTGTTTTAGATTACATTTTATATGTTCATGGAAACCTAACATTGTGATTAATAGAAGCCTAGGTTTAAGGCCTTCTTAGCTTTGTTTCTGAAATTGATCTTTCATCATTAAGTCTTTCATACCTCCTGAACCCACATTGCTCCCCTTTTCTTTGAACCCTTTTTTCCCCACTTAATTGTCTAGGCTACATATTTTAATGATGGATTTCATAGCTTATGTTTTTTTGAATCATTTAATATATTTAAGGCTTATCTCCTTAACTAGACCATGAATTATGTGACAGTTAATAACTCGTAGTTCCTTTTTGTCTGCCGCAGTCCTTGTCATGTTAGACTGTGAGCTACTTGAGGCATGGCACATGCCTTGTACACCTTTGTCTCACCAACAATTATTGCAGTACTTGATAGTGGAGATACTCAATAAAGTAATTATTGAATGAAGAAATAACTTAATGGATGGATAGATTAAAAGACAGCTCCCAAGAAATGTACCTAGCTGATTAATGGATTTCAGAGCAACTGCCAACAAGAAGGATGGCCTGAAAGTGTTTATAAGTCAGTCAACAATTACTTATTGAGAACCTACTATCTTCCAGACACAGATATTCTGCGGGAACAAGAGAAGGCAGACCTAGAAATAAAAATCAACTATCTATAAGATACAAAGTGGAACATAATTGTCCAATTGCCTAATTTTTGTTACTTTTGTCTATGTATATAGCACAGTGAATTCTTTCTCCACCCCATGAGGTGAACTAAATTGAGAGGCAGATTATTTCCATCTTTTGTATGATTGGTTCTCTTAAGTTGAATGGTTCAAATATCAGGATGTATAGTAACTTCTATGGTATCTTTCTTGCTCCATCATCATCTCTTTCAGTCAATGGGAATGTAAGGTGGAAAAACATTCTGTGTTCCAGTGAAGTCACTGAAGCCCACTGGCCAATGACTAATAGGTAAAGACATAGGGTGTGCAGAAGGAGTTGCATTCAAAGTGTTCTGTTATGCCTTTGCTTCCATTTTAGAGACTGGAGTGTTTCAGCATCTCCTGCTTTCCCTCTGGCACCTCTTAGGAAAAAATTGCTTTAATAACAATAACAGAGCACAAAAAGAAAGAATGGAAATTATCATAATAGCATGAGCTTTTTGCCCCAACATTGTCAGCCTTGCAGCAGCCAACCCCATGGAGCTGCCGTATCTTGTCAATGAAGGATAAAAAGGATATGGAGGAGCCATTATATGGGGCCATTTCAGTTTGTTCATTTTAAATATACCCTCCATCAAATGTAGTGAGCTGGGACTTGGAGACCACAGACAGCTATGTTGCTTGAAAAGGGAAAAGACATTATAGAAAATTGTATTATTGTACATTTACTGAGTTCCAGAGTATCTGAGAGGGTCTCAAAGGGCCAAAGGAGCCTTTTTAATCAGTGGCTTGAAATGCCACTGGAGTGGGGCAAACCCAAAGCTAACCAATGGGTCCAGTGACATAAGACTATGATTTTGGTTATCGGGAATTTGGTTAGGGGTTTTTTTAGAGTAGAAGCACTTGGTAGATAAGTAAAAAATGAATATTTTTTATGGGGAGATTTAATAACACCACTGAGTTCATGACCTGGATGCCTGGACCTCAGTGATGCCTTCTGGTATTTAAAGATCCATTCAAAAACAGATGTCTGAATCTGAGGTTTTATGACAATGTTTCTCCATGTCCAAAATTACTTACTTTCACTCTCACCTCACAGCACTTAGGCAAGCACATGTAAAATATACCCAGTCCAGAGGCACAAATCAGACTATCATCCTTGCAGAGGTGGGGAAGGAGGGAGGCTCATTTGGATTGCCAGAGACCTGGGAAAATCAGGATACTGTTGATGGAGAAAAGTTAGTGTTGCCAAAGAAGGACACAGTTCAACACACAGTTCAACAAAGCAATTGGCTTGATTATAATACATTGTTATGAAATTGTCTACATACTTTTTGAAGCCTGATTACCACAGGCAACATACTTGCTTAATTCAAAAGGAGTGTCTTACTGAAGGTAAAATGCTGAAGCCTCAATGTTTAGGCAGTCAGCCCACCAGGACCTTGCCCATCTCTATGCTGTGTAATGAAAATTAACAGTGGAAAAAATCTGAGAACAGAAACATTCCTTAGAGATTAGAGGCTGACCCCTACTCTTTGCAGATGGAGAAACTGAAGCCCAAGTGTGTACCCAAATTGAATTACTAGGGACAGGTCCTCTGACTCTCCAAGAGGATACACTTTCCATTATTCCACCTTACCTCTCACTATTTATAATACATTCATCATGAGAACCCCAAAACTGTAATTGGTACCCAGTTGACTTTCCAGATTGATCTGGAGCACAGCTGCCTACATGATGTGGGACCTTCTAAATTATTAGAGAAAGTCATAATCCATTCCTTTCTATTGCTGGTATGCTATGAATCTTATTGCATTTACTTTTCTGCATGTTTGTATCTTTAAGAACTCCCCATTAAATACAACTCTGAATTAATCTGAATAGCCTTTCCCTAATCATGCCAGATGACATATTGTGTTAGTAAATGGAATGTGCTCATTCCCTTGGCATCCATCTCCTGGTTTACTGAGGGGATCCATGTCTCTGTGCAATAACTAAAGAAAGAAAATTGGGAGAAAAGGACAGAGGCCAGCTGTTAGATATTTCTCTGGGACTATATTTTCTCTTTCTGTTGCCTCCATAGTACTTAGCACAGTATGGAGCACACAATAATTTTCATAACAGTTGATTGGTTGATCACACAGTTCCTCAGTCTGTGATGTTCTACTGTAGATGGCAGAGAGGGCCATAGACTAAGTAAAACAAATCATTATAGCTGAACAGGAAGACCATACATTTTGTATTTAAATTGACCTGATATTTGTGCTGACATATGTAGAGGCCTAGCAAGCCGTTTTTGCAAATAGTGAAAGTTCATCCAATGGTATTCATTATTACTATTATTATAAACAAAAATGTGCACCATAAGGACTAATGCTACCCAGAGAGTCTAGATCACTAATCAGATGCTGAGAGGGAAGTGGGGATTTTAAAATCTAGGAGTCTTTGCTAAATGCATGACATTGAAAGGGAGCAGTTATGAAAAAAGTTAAAGAATTCCCAGTTCCTATAACAGAAGAACAAGCTGCCAGCAAAGTTAAGGTGCTCAAGTTTTCTCAAGACCAGGTACAAAGTCACTCTTGCTACTGTGGAGTAGTCCCAGATGGTTTTCAGTACCCTGCTGAAATTTTGGTGGCACTCCCCAGTGGGAGAGGCCAATGCCCTCAACCTGAATGTTAGCTATTTAAGGGAAATCTGTTGTGATGCTCTTCTAATTTTCTCCTGAATAGTACCCCATGTTCTATAATTTTCTTAATTCACCCTTAAAGTCCTAATTAAAATTCACCCTTCCTGAGTCCTATGCCCCCAGGACATTACCATGAGCTAATGCAAAAACTAATTAATTCTGATTTTTAATCATATTTAAGGTTTTAATGATTACTAATATCTCATTTATCTCAGCTAATGCAGATGAAATATTTTCATTTTAATGAACCCTCCAAGTCAACCTAGAGAAACTTGGTAGAAATTTCTGGCACCTGAGTAGGCTGGTAGGGGGAGTGATTCAGAGACATATAGGAGCATTTTGTTAGTCCTCAAACCACACCGTGTAGGCAGCTGTGCTTTAGATCATTCTGGAAAGTCAACTGAGTACAAATTGTAAAAATAAAAATATGAGAAAATTGCCTACTCACTCTATGTGTAAGACTTCCCAAGCTGTCACCTTAATCTAACTCTGAAGACATTTTGAACACCTACTCTGAACCTGGCACCATGATGTCGGCTGTGGATACAAAGATGGCTATGATACATCTTGGAGCTCCTAGTTCTATGGTCCAGCTGCAGCCCCCAACAAAACTTGAAGCTGCTTATTTGATAGAGGAAATAAAACAGCAAAAAAGGCTGGCAGCTGTTTGCTTATAATCACTTACCAACAGAGACTTCCCTCCCTAGTTCAACAACTACTTTTTTGTTTCAAACACAAAGATGAAGATCTCCATGTGAAAGCACCTAATCTTAGATGTAAAAGCTAAACAAAGAGCAAGTGATCAGATAAGTCAAGTCTGAAATGGGCACGTTGCTAGTCTTTTCCCAAGCAAACAAATATTGTCCTTGCTACAAGACCTTTGAAGTGGAAGCTACAAATTAAACCTGTTTTTACCATGACAACTCAGAGCACTATAACACACTGGAGATCCCTGTAAATAAGAGGCACCAAATCCCAGGTAGTTTAACAGAAATATTTCCCCCCACTGGTAAGAATCAAAATCCTGTCTTCAATGGAATGGCAAACTATTCAAGCCAGAAAAAACCTTAAAGGTCATTGAATCATTTTTCAGGTGACTAGACTAAGGCTCAAAGAGTTCAAGTGACATAACTGTAGCCACATATCCAGAAAGTGGCTAGGCTGAGACCAAAATCCATAACCCTTGAATGCTACTTATTTACTCATCTAGTTGGTCAACTAAATTTTTTGAGCACCTACTATGTGACAGGCATGTGCTAAGTTTGGGGGAGGAGTAGCGTCTATACAAGTGCTCTCTATTCCTGTCCTTAAAAAGCCAGAGGAGGCGGACTTTGAACGACCGAGTCTTTATTTATAAATATGTTCCATGCTGTTAAGGATAAGTATAGGATGCTATGAGAGTCCTCTAGGCTTGTTGAAGGTGTAAGAGAAGTCTCCTTGAGGAAGCCACGGTTTAGGCTGAGAAATATAAGATGAAGTTGAGTTCCCTAGCTGGGTAAAAATTGTCTATGTGGTTGGGGCTAGAAATTCAAGGGGAGGCAGCATTTCAGATATCTTGGAAAAGTGCATTCAGCCCAGAGCTATTCTAACTCCCTCATGCTGCCCCATATCAGAACCCAGACGTCCTTCCCTTTTTATAAAGTAGCATGATCTCTGGTATATTTTATTTCATCAGAAGTGTGGGTGTATCGGAGAAAAAGGTATTGTAGCCACCTGGACCTATTAAAATAATTATAAAATCACTTCTCTGATTAAACAGTTATTTTTACTTAACAATGCCTTGCACCAAAACAGATAATCAATGTTTCAAGCTTCTAAAAATGCTACATCCTCATCATTTTGCATGGCACCTGAAAATAAAACACACCTATATTCCAAGAGCAGAGTTTAGTGATGCTCACTGAAAACAAGTCCATAGACTGAAGTAGAAATAAGAAATGGTGGCATTTTCACATATGAATACAGAAAAGGATATGCATAGCAATATGTCAGCAGATAGAGACTAGGTCTTAGCCCTTTCCAGTTCTCACTAGAAGTGCCCTGTCAACAAGAGCAAGCAACTAAAACTATGCAGCAGTGCTAACCTCACAAGGGGCTTAGAGACCTGTATCCTACATGTGGAAGGACAATCACCTTGAATACGCCTATAGTCCAGTACCCCTACAACCCAATTTCACCTCAAATTAAAATTAACTGCTAATTTAAAAGTGTGATCAGTCACATGAAGCATGGTAATAATAAAAGATACAGTTTCAGGCACTATACGAGTATGTTTCATATCCATTACATCATTTAATCCTCATAGCAGCTCTTTGACCTGGGCTCAAGTCTTACCATTTTTGTAGCTAAGCAAGCTAAGCCTCAGAGAAGCTGAACAATTTGACCAAAGTCACACAGATAATAAACCTTACCCCCATGAGGGCAGGGATTTGTTTCTGCCTTGCTCACTAAAATGTCCTCATCATCAAGAATAGTGATGGACACAGGGCAAGTGCTCTGTAAATATTTGGTGGATTTGGAATCAAACAAAAGCAGTCTTCTTCAAAATTCTACTTATCCACTAAACATACTTCCTCTGATATCTCTATCTTTTCATTTAAGTCCTTATAATCTCTTATCTGGAAACAACGGTGTGCTCCTAACTGCTCATCTTCACTGCCATTCTAAGGCCTCCCAAGTTTTTTTTAATCTTCCTGATGTAATACTTAAGCTTAGGGACACCCCTAATCTACCAGCCTTCCAGATGCCACAGGACTTTCTCAGTCACAATTAGGCCATTTCAGATAGCTCCAGGTTCACATCCTAATTCTGATATTTGCTACTGTGTGATGTTGGTCAAGCTATGTTGCTTCTCTGAGCTTCAATTTTTTTTATCTGTGAAATGGGAATCACATGAAAAATCATTTGCCTTCTCTGAGCCTCAGTTTCTTGTTTATCTCCCAGGTGTCTTCTAGCTTGCAAGTCTTCATGACTAACACGGAGGTACCCCAGATCTCCTGTGACTTTGGCCTCAGCAGGGTAGGGAATTTCCAGTTTCCAACTTCCCTCATTGTCTCTAAGTCCATCACTTTCACAAACAGCAAGAAAGTCATCCCCATGTTACCTTCCTGGTCCTCATGCTAATCTCCAAGACCTCTACCCAAAAGGATTTGTACAGGCACACCTCAGAGATATTGCAGGTTTGGTTCCAGACCATTGTAATAAAGTGAGTATTGCCACAAAGCAAATCATAATCTTTTTATTGGTAGAGGGTCTTGCCTTCAACTTATGAAAAACACAATAACTGAATCACAGTGAAACAAAGTGCAATGAAATGAGGTATGCCTGTACTTTCTCTTCTGGAATCCTATCCACAAATGTTTCTGATTCTGGAACACTGGTTGTATTATTATTTCTAGAGCAGCAAAATGATATGTAGAGGCAATAACTACCTGCGGGATGGGCCAGTTCAGGGCAAGCTTGTTAAAAGAAATTACATTCCAAGCAGGCAGCAAGAAGTGCCATCCTTGAAAATGATTGGGTGGCAATCCAATTACAACATGTATCTGATCATTATATACGTTGTGGCAATACATTGAGATCAGGAAACCCTTCAATTCAGGGGAGTGGAGTGTTTCCCTCAACATTTGGTCCACTCTTAATAACATCTCAGAGCATAAGTCAATTGCAGCTAATAAAATAATAACTCTGTTCATTAAGAGGTGAGGTATTCCCTGGCAAATGTGTTAGGTCATAGCAACAATATACAAGGAAATATGGTAAGAGGGTACAACTGGCAAAACCTTTTCAAAAGATGCATAACTGGATTGTAAGCTCAAATAGTAAATATGCATTGAGGGTCAGGATTATTGGTCCTTTATCTTCTCCTTATAAAAACAAAGCTTTATTTGTCCTTTAAATGGGCCAATAATATTAAATTGGCACCCTGTGGTGTGTGCCGAATACATAATAAGAAATCGGAAGCAATAAAAACAAAAACAAAAAAAAAAAAAGGAAGGAAAAAGCCAAGATAGAAAAATCAAAAATTCTGAAGTGTAAATAAATAAATAAAATAAAAAATAAAAAACAATGTAGGAAAATAATTATTTTCCAATAATTATTTGCAGTTCCAAATAATACTTGCTCACTGTGTAGCAGATCCCAGAGTGGTCACTTCTGCTCCTGACAGTTGAGGGTCACCAAGTGGCTCCACAGTTCCTCAAAAGCACAGGCAGCTTGGCTTTGGGGTAGACCTAGAAGAAGGGATGTGGTGGGGCAGGGCCAGAAAGTAGGTGATTTTCCACCAAAGAAGAATTCACAAAACTTTGAAAGCAAAACCACTACTCATGAAAAGGAATGTTTGTAGCACTCAAAGTGTTTTTAAAGTATATTCCCTATAACCCTTCCAAAGCTGCTCATGCTGAGATCTTCAGAGAAAAGGCACAACAAAAACCTCACAATACATAATCATACAACAGTGCAACCTCCAGAAAAGAGAGAAAGTCGGTGCCTGCTAAGTGATGAATGTGAAGCACAGTAATTTTTTTTAAAAATCCATCTTCCTCCTGATTTCTAATTTTGATGGCCAGACACGTAAATATTTGTTTAATGTGTGACAGCACATTGATAATACTTTTCTGTATTAGCTGGATAAATGAAAGAGAAGGAAAATTGTGTTATCATTCAATTACTTTTTGGCATCAAATATATTTACATGCTCTACTAGCAGAAATTATTAGTTATGCACAAAAGAATTTTGATTTAGAATTCTCAGAACACTTTATAGAACTTCACTGTATAGAATGATTCAGGTAGTCAGATAAATAAGGAAAAAGATAAAGACACAGAATGAGTCCCAAAGAATATTCCCTTTAAAATATCTTACAGTTGGAGGTTCTTACTGAAGGTAGAACTATTTACAGGTCATCTCTGTGCCTTAAACCAGGAATACATGTAAGCCTTCCTGAACAAATTAGTGCTTTCCAGAGAAAAAGAATTTTCCATTTTCCTAAGGGCCTCTCCTAGTTTTTTCAAGCCTCTCACTGGCCAAAAGACTCTTTCACAGGTAAAGGGAATATGAGGCCTGTCAAGAAGGTATCCAACCATGTAATTTGAAAAATAGAGACATTTATTGAAAAAGATTCAAGGTACAAGAAATATTGTGCATAGGACAATGACAACTCAGTCCCCTTCAAATTAGGCACCTTGGGACCTCACACAGCTCTCCCAACTGCCATCAGCTGCCCCATCATATTTTCCTGAATCTCATCGACAGTCTGAAATCTCTTCCCTTTCAAAGGTGATTTTACCTTGGGGAAAAACCAGAAGTTGCAGGGCGCCATATTTGGGCTTTAGGGGGGCTGAGTCACATGGGTGATTTGATGTTTCACCAAAAAGCTCTGCATGAAACATGATGCATGAGTGGGCATGTTGTTATGACGAAGCTGCCAATCAGTAGTTGCCCATAGCCGCAGCCTTCTGAATCATCCAAATAGTTTCCATGGAGGAATGTTCAAGCTTAACACAAAATTCAGTGCAGATTTGTTGCTCTACTCACTCAGTCATTTTGACTGCAATGGTCACACAGTACACATGCTGACTCAATGGCATCTACTGTTCTCACTGACTAGTACAGTAAAGGTGTTCTTTTTCACACATGTGCATTCCAGTCTACTCTCCTTGGTTGCCAGGTTACACTGATGTCATAAAAACCATTCTTGTTATATTAACAATGGTTGGACTTTTTCCAGATAGATCTCGTATGTCTTGTTTCCTCTGTATTTCTCCCAGGCACCTGTCAAAAGACTTTGCACTTGGTGTGCCCTCAGATGACATTACTGCCTGACTGACACTTTTGTTCAGTACCACCCATACCACTTGGAGCTAAGAATCCTTAGGGACAGATGAAAACCAGCATAGGAAGAAGCCAAAGCGGGAGCCTCAAGTATGAAGGGTAACAAAACATAGTCATTGAATCACTGTGTCTGTAGCATTGCTTTGGGGAGCCCAGGCCCCATAAAGACTGATCTTTAATGAACTTCATCAGAGGTTTCATTTGAAAGGCAAAAGAGGCAACTAGGTCCCAATTATACACAGAAATAAAAATCATAAACAAAATAAAATTAAACACTCATAATTGACTAATTGCTGGTAGAGTCAGCTGCTTTTCCCCCAAGAGAAGGCATCTTCTATATGATTTCTGGAACATTTAACCCAGTGCAGCTATAATTATTATTATTCCTATAATAATAGGGTTTCTATAGATCTTTATATTTTTACATGTTTTATATTCATTATGGCTAATCCACAAAACATCTCTTTAGGGTATATAAATACTGTCTTTGTCAGCATGCTAAAGAGAAATGAGAACTCAGGAAATGGGAAAGGTCACAGATTGAGTCAGCAATGACATAGATAACAGAATTGGAGAATTCTCCTATCCAGTACCAATTTATATCATCAGTTCATTAAGGGCTTACATTATGAACAATATACTGAGCCTAACACAAAACCTACAGAATATGTGTTATTTGTTTCCTGTATCACTAAAATCTTCTCAGCTGTGGTAGGAGTTCACATTCACATTCATGAGGCAAGCAGGCAACAGCTTGGTTGAGGCATGCTATGATCAAATGTCAAAATGGGGGCTTAGCCCAAATGTCGCTGTCACTCAGAGAAAAAATAGGTCTCTTAAGGGATGAAATGGGCACTACGAGCTCCATGTAGGAGGAACTTTCAGCCAGGTTTTGAATGGTGGGCAAGAATTGGAATGGTAGAGATTTGCAAAATGGCATCCAGAATGGGGATACAGTATGGACAAATGCTCAGCAGTAAGGAGGTGTAAGAATTATGTTAGGCATAGAAAGACCTAGGTTGGGGCCAAAAGTTCCCACTGGGGAATTATAGGAGATAATATTGGATAGATCATAAGCCCTAATGATGGAGGACCATAAGGTAGAGAACAGATATGCACTATTTACAGAGCACCTACTATGTATAGCTCTGTACATCATGTTTTTCTAATGTGAATTTCAGGCTGAATGGTTTAGACTATATCTGAAAGGCAATAGGGAGCCAAGAGCCTAGTCCCTGGGTCCCCATAACTAAAATAAGACACAGTGTGTGCTCAATTACCTCACTCACATGTCCTTGGCCAACCTCTGAGGATTTACTGGGGTGGGTTTTTTTAATGACTAAATATGCAGGTTCTCTCAGGCAATGCCATTATTATCTAAAAATATGAAGCCTTTAATTTTGCATGTCATTTCACAAAGAGAACTAGAGATCTAATTTTTCTTCCTCTTGAAGCAAATGTACAACTCTGATGTGGTCAGATATATTCATTGGCAGCACTAAAAGTTACACGTTTAATACATGACTGATCAGCAAAGCACTAGAGGGGGCTACTTAACTCTGTCTACAGCTGAGATTTCATTCTATGAGTTATATGTGTTTATTTAATTCTAGCCATTTCTACCTATTTTTAGTCATATTCTTCCCTGTGGAGCAAGTTAAACACTTTGAGAGACATAGTCTTACTTTCAAACCACTGAAGGATTATCTGCAACATCCATGGAAGAGGACTCAGCTGTTCCATGTTGCTGGAATCCATTGGAATGATGCTTTGCACCAGTGGTTTTTCAGAACATGAATGGATTGAGCTCTAAAAGAAGACCTGTAGTCTGACCAGCATGGTGACCTGAGTACCAGAGCTGTCAGTTAGAGCACATAGACTACAGGCTGGAACTGAAGGACTGTACGACATCGAACTTAACCTCATGGCATGTTCATGTTTCCATGGGAAGTTGCATTTACAGTCCCAACTTGGAAGTTCAGTAACACATCTTCCCTAATCACTCTCATCTGAGATAGCAAGAACAAAGATTCTGCCAGCTCACAATCCCAGGATGCAGTTCCATGGGACACCAGCTACATGGGGGGAGAGTGAGTTTAGATGGAGGCTAGGAGGATCCAGGAAGGAGGGACGGATTAGGAAAACAGAAGAAGGAACAATATGGGACTTCCATGGGAGGAGGTAAACAGTGCAGACACAAAAGTTGTAGAACAAACTAGTGCTAGGCTTGGGACAGAGAATGGGCTATGATGGTATAAGGTGATAAAGAAATACACTTTATTTAATGACTCACAACACACATGCATATATTTGATAACAAATTCAAAGGATTTATGAAACAACATTTACTTACTACATGGATACAATTTGGCATTTTTCTATTTTATTTATTTACATTTAAAGGCTAGTCATGACTACTACATTGATTTCATAAACCATTAGTGTGTAGTGCTCTGAAATTTACAAAACACTGCTGTAGGGAAAGGGAAGAAGGATTAGTTTTGCCTTATCCTTCCCTGTCTCCCTTATCATTTATAGACTCTGACCTGAAACAAGTCAGAAGTAAGGTAAAAAAAAAACAAAAACAGGGAATAGGATAAGAGTGGTAAAGATAAGTTCCAGGTAATACACAAGTAGAAGATAAAAGTGGGTAGGAAACATGAGGTCTTGCTGTCCCTGGGCCAGCTGTGAATGCCCTAGTAGGAAACCATATGAAAGGGAACTTAAGAGATACTCTCTCTCTCCAGCATCTGGCACATTACTAGGTACTGTTCAATAAGTGTTTAATAATAAATATCTGCTGAGCCCTGGCCGGTGTGGCTCAGTGAATTGAGTGTCAGCCTGCAAACCAAAGAGTCTCCAGGTTCAATTCCAAGTCTAGGGCACATGCTTGGGTTGCGTGCCAGGTTCCCATTAGGGGTCACGCGAGATGCAACCACACATTGATGTTTCTCCCTCCCTTCCCCTCTCTAAAAATAAATAAAATCTTAAAAATAATATCTGCTGAATTGACACACATAAGTTAAAGGTTGTTTGAACATTCATGTCTGATTAAAACACAGTGAAGATTGGAACTTGCTTTAGGCAAACAGCAGTGCTGACAGTGTTTGTTAACAACTGCATCCCTCCTTCCCCTTTGTCTCTGCCCTAATTGCACACAGCACTGCCTTCAGATGGCAAAAGGCCCCCATACTATGGTGCCCCCAAATAGAGAGGCACTCTTGTGGGAGATAACTGAAAGACTCAGATCTTCCCTGACTCCTACTACCAGCCCTCAAAATTTATCTGACCTGTGTCCTATTCCCTCAGTGTCTGGCTCTGTTAGAATTAATCTGACAAGCCAATCCATACTGAAGTAGTCATGAGTAATACTGACCATACATTCCCCTTCCAGGCCACATTTGTCCTTTAACAGGAATTTCACTATCCTAGCCTATAGAGGTGGATATTTCAAATCTTGTAATAGTCAATGGAGAAGACAATTGAAGACAGAAAGGCTGTCTATGTACCATCAAACAAGGCAACTAGAAGGCAACTAGCTACTCTGCCTACACATTGGTAGTTTCCATTAACCATTAAACAATGCCCAAAAGTATGAAAGTTGCTAACATGATATCTAGAACAGAACGAGTACTTAAAAATGCTGATTGAATTAGAATCTAAAACATTTAGGTGAGTAAGCACAAGAGGCAACTTTAATAGGACCTACTATATCACTACTGTCTGTGATAATGGAAATGTACATGTCCAATACATGTGGCTATGGAACATGTGAAATGTGGATAGTGTAACTGAGAAACAGAATATTTTATTTAATTTCAAATAATTTTAACTCAAATAGCTACATGTGGCTAGTGGCTACCAGATCAAACAACACATGTCTAGAGAGTCATGAGACATGGAAAACACATTTAAACTGAATGCCTATCTCTCATCAGTGCCCTTGTTAAAAAGCTGAGTCTTTTTCTAAGTTAGCTCAAGACCTTATGTTCTTCTATTTCAAGTGATGTCCTTCTGTTTTTAAGAGAAAGGGGTATGGGGGACTTTTGGGAGCTGGTTTCAGGGGGTTTTGTTCTCACATTTAAGCTAGAGTACCTGTCATTCCCAATCAAAGAACCTTTAAAACAAAGAGTAGCTGAACCCTGCAAGAGCCAGTGAGGTTTGCCTAAATGTAAGCCTTACTCTTGACTAGACAAACATGTCTGACTGGACTTCCTTGACACAAAGTTCTATATCAACCCAGAGTGCCCTCCCAAACCAAGGGTGGGAAATTACTTTTAAAAGTCTAACCAGTAGAACCCAAGTCAGAAAAACTTGCCCTTTTTTCCGAGAATACAAAGTGTCTACTTGCTCTTCAGGCTTTTGGAACACATTTGAGGGAACTGAGGTAGTATTTTTAATTCAGCAATAAGGTGAACTGTTTTGTATAACTGCCAATCAAGGGTATTGTGAAGATGACTTTTCAAGAGTTGTTTCCCATCAGGATTGCATTGTGGAAATTTTATAAGGCTGCTTAAAATTTTCTTTAAGTATACTAGCAGTCAGGGACAGTGAGGACCATGGATCCCTGGAGCTCACCAGAAATCAATTATTCTACTTGTAAAATGGGTAGACCATTTGCCTCCTGACAGCACAGGGCAATAAATCAGCTATTTGACCTTAGGTAATGACACACTGCTTGAGTTAGAGGGTAGAAAGGAATAGTTTCCCAATTCTTCTGGTGTTTCACTTTTTACCAGAAGGTATTCCTCTGTCTCCTCCCAGTATCTTCTTCCTTTTTCCCTTCCTCCTCATAAAACTCAATGATAAAGAGTAAATATACATGGTTAGAGATGATGAGACCAGGATAGAAGAAAATCATTCCAGTTTTTCCTTTCCCTGAAATCTAGATCTGTGAACATGTCTGAAGAAGCAAGGTCAGTATTAAGAATCATTTGCATTGCCTAAACTGCAAGTATGCATTTGGAGCAGAGTAAAGAACTTTAACCAGTGTATTTGTTACCTACTTTTTGTCATCCTGGAATATATAGGGGTAAAGAATTAAGTACCCTGCCAAATGATTCTGTCCTTGACTATTATCTTCAGAATTTTTGTCAATAACTTGGATAATACTGCCCAAAGCAGGCTAATCAAATTTGTAGATTACATATAACAGGAGTGACTGCTAATAAGCTTGTTAACCAAATCAGTATTTAAAAGGCTGGGTCAAAACTCTGAGGGCATTTTCAAAGTGTAAAGTTACCAGAAAAAGAGGTATTGAGGTACAAAAATTTAACAGCCTATATCCAAGGTTGGAGGAAGCTTGGCTTAGCAGAAGTTCCTTAACAAGATAACTAGGACATAAATTCAAGACATAAATTCAAGTAGGAGTGATGCTGTAGAACTCTACAGGGGATTGGTTTAAAAATCAATGCCATTTTAGGCAATACTGATAAATACATGATATCTAAGTCCAAAATAGGCAGTGGGGAGCATCAGTTCACTATCTTATGGATGGGTTCAATGTCACTTACAATGTGGTGCTCAGTCCCACAGCAGACTCTAAGAGTGGCATTTAACAAACTGAAACATGTCAAGAGGAAGATAGCCAGAGCGGTGAAGGCCTGGGATCTACGACATATGTCTGAAGTGCTAGGGGTGATTATCCTGAAGAAGAGAAGGCACAGAGAGATGAAACATATACCTTCAGATGTTTAAAGGCATGCCATTAGAAGAGGGAGTAGATATTTTCTGTGAGCTTCAGATGTAAGGAACCATAGGTGGTGAAAGTTACAGACAGGCAGATTTGCATTCTGTATCATAAAGACATTTCTAATAATTAGAGATATCCAAAAGTAGAATGCACTGTTTTGGGAAGCAGTGAGTTCACCATCATCAGAAATGTTTCAGAGGAGATAAAATGCCAACCTGTCAATCAAACTATAGAGGGGATTTTGCACTATTTCTGAGGCTGAAGTGGGTGACCTAGGCCATTACACTCAATATTAAGTATTTGATGTTAAGAAATTCAAGTAGAATGGGAAGTAAAAAGATGTATTCCTGACCATTTATATGGTTTTGTTTTTAATTATGAAATATTTTAAACAAATATAAAATAAGGTAACAAACAACCATTAATGAGCTTTTAAGAATAATTTTTGTTTAGGGGCCCTGCGCACCCTCACCCATCCAGCATTGGCTGCAAAATTTTTTTTAAAAAATAGCTTTCAAGCATTATTCACAGTAGGCAACACATGGAAATAACCTAAGTGTCCCTTGATAGATGACTAGATAAAGAAGATGTCATACATATATACAATGGAATATGACTCGGCCATAAGAAAAAATGAAATTCTGCCATTTGCAATAACATGGGTGGATCTTGAGAATATCATGCTAAGCTAAATATGTCAGATGGGAAAGGACGAGAACCATACAATCTCACCCATAAGTGGAATATAAAACAGGAAACAAAATATGAACAAACCAAACAAACAAAACTCATAGACACTGACAACAGTTTGGTGGTTACCAGAGGGAATGGGAATGAGGGGAGGATGAAGAGAGTAAAGAGGATCAAATATATGGTGACAGAAAGAGATTAGACTTTGGGTGGTGAGCACACAGTGTAATATACTGAAGGTGTATTATAGAATCGTACTCTTGAAATATATAATGTTATTAACAAATGTCACCCCAATAAATTTAATTTAAAAAATAAAAATAAACAATGACAGCACAAAAAATAAACTTGGAAAATAAAGAAAATGGCTTTCAAATGCTATATGGCATGAATATTAAACTTGAAGCTCTTATCTGTCCATGACAAATCTTAGAGCTAATTCAAAGACATCATAAGCATTCATAACTTTTCTGCCCGACTTTAGAAATTGTTTCAAGACTATGACAGGGTCACTGGATCCATTAATTTTTCAATTAAGGATTGTACTAAATCCCATGTGAAAGTAGTTGCAGGTCAATACAGGCCCCTAACTATTTTAGATGACTGATGGTGATCCATGGGTGAATGGTAGACACTGGGAAGAATTATGATTCTGTTATTTGTTATGAGGATGATTACTGGGAGTCAAAAACCAATACTACCCAGTAGTACTTACTAACACTCATATAGTAGCTTTCATAATTTTTCAAATGAGTGTTTCAGCTATTATTTCCATTTATTCTCAGCACATCCCTGTGAGGTGGGTTGGGCAGGTATTAGTTTTGCTGGCTTAGAAATGACCTGAAACCCAGTGAGGTAACTGGCTCAAGTTCACACAGAAAATTAGGACCTGAAACATATAAAAGCCCAGTAAAGTGCAGAAAAAATGAGAAAGAATTTTTAAAATATTAATAACAGATACCATTTATCAATTGAGCACAGACATATGAGAGTCATAATACACATAACACATTGTTGTGTGTGTTATTCAATACATACAACAATGCTATGAAGTAGGTCTATTTTTTCAATTCTTTTTAAAAAATTTTATTGTTGTTTAAGCACAGTTTTGTCCACTTACCCCCCACCATTCCTCCTCCCCCCACCCCCTGAAGTAGGTCTATTATCCCAATGGTTATCAATATGGAAAAGAAGTTTGGGGAATTTAAGTAACTAGCCCAATGCTAGTAATCTGACCTCAAAAATAAACTCCAAATCTCCCCACCTCCATTTCCATAACTCAAATCCAAACTACTATCATCTCTCACATAGATTATAGGACTAGCGTTCCAAATGTTCCCCCTTCTTTTGTTGTTGCCGCCTTAAATATACTGTTCATAGAGCAGCCAGGTAAACCTCTTTTTTCATGTTTCAGAGAAATATTTATTTTCTTAATTTTAATTTTTTACATTTTAATATAAATGTAATTATTATAGCATCTTCAATCCTCCCCCCTCACTCCCCTTCCCCTCTAGCAATCCTCATATTGTTGTCAGTGCCTATGTGTTTTGTTTGTTTGTTTTGTTTGTTCTTTTTTGCTTACACTACAATACATAGTAGAGTTCAGTACTGGTATAGTAGCATTATTTACGGTATGTATACTGCATACAGTATATACACAAAATGTGTTGGGCTTCTTTCACTTAACATATCTTTTAAAGCTTTTTATTAAAGTATAGTTGACATACAATATTTTATTAGTTTCAGGTGTATAACATAGTGATTCAACATTTATATACCTTACTATGTGATCACCACAAGATTAGAAACCATCTGTCACTTTACAAAGTTATTACAATATTATTAACTATATTCCCTGTACCATATTACATTTCCATAGCTTATTTATTTTATAACTGGAAATGAAATCAAAACCACACTTAGATACTACCTCACACCTGTCAGAATGACTATTATCAAAAAGTTGATAAATAACAAGTGTTGGTGATGATGTGTATAAAAGTGAATTCTCATGAATTGTTGGTGGGAGTGTAAATGGTGCAGCCACTACAGAAAACGGTATGGGGATTCCTCAAAAACATACAAATAGAACTACCATACTACCCAAAAATCCCACTTCTGCATATTATTGGAAGGCAACAGCAACACTAATTCAAAAAGATATATGCACATTTATGTTCATTGCAGCATTATTTACAATTGTCAAGATATGGAAGCAACCTAAGTTCCAACAACAGATGATTAGACAAAGAAGATGTGGTACAATATTACTTGGTCATAAAAAGAATGAAATCCTAAGAGTTGTGACAATGGGGATAGACCTAGAGGGTATTATGCTAAGTGAAATAAGTCTGAAAGAGAAAGACAAATACCATTCAATTTCACTTTTATGTGGAATCTAAAAAGAAATGAACAAACAAACAAAAAAACAGACTCATAGAAACAGAGGACAAACTAATGATTGCCTGAGGGGAGGGGGTAGGGATAGGTGAAAAAGGTGAAGGGGAATAAGAGGTACAGACGTCAGTTATAAAATAAATAAGCCACAAAGATTTAGTGTATAGGTAAAACTTTTTAAAATATAAAACAGTGCATGGAATACCCATAATCAAAATCCTTCTAAGATTTCCTCCCATGGTCCTTAGAATAAAATCTAAATTCCTTGCCAGTGTCCTACAAGGCCCTCCATAGTTGGGTCCCTGCCTCCCACCACACTCATTATATACCCTCCTCCTTACTGGCTACACTGCAGCCAAGCTAATCTTTTTTTTGGTGCCTCAAACACATAGAGGACATGGTAGTCACACATCATAATCACACATTGGTATAATTATTTTATTAAAATTTGCTGCCCATATTAGACTATAAGCACCATGAAAACAAGGTTCCTATCTGTTTTGTTCACTGCTGTATCCTAGCACCCAGACAGTGTTTGTCACACAATAGGAACTCAAAATTTTATTTGCTGAATGAATACATTAATTAATAATCTAAAAAATTAACCAATACTTAACCACATTTTCTTGATATAAAAGGTCTAACAAATACCCCCTTACTCCAACCCATTGTAGCACCTCTCCTGCCATTTCTGACACTGTTATGGAACAGTGATTTGTACTTACAGTTGCAAATTGATTTTTCCAAAATACATGCGTTCATATGTTAATGCCTGCATTTGCAATCTGTTATATTCAAGTAGGATCAAATGTTGATAATGAGTGTTTTCTTTGCCAGCGTTTAGATACATGCCATCCAATTGCAAAAATAACTAGTTAGACTGTTGGAAGGCAGTATACTCCTGAGAGCTGAACAAAATGTTCAAGGGAATTAAGTCAAAGATGGTAATTAAACCGAGGAATCATCAGCTGGAGAATGAGGCTGACACCATATTCTGACTATGGTACATATAAGTATTCACTGTAGTTACCAGAACTCAAGACCTAAGTGGGTTCAAGGTGATGGGGATGTTGATCTATATGAACCCAGGGAAGGTATTAGCTGACTACTACCCCACACCCACCCTGCCTTGATCCTTTATATAACTGTCCCTCTGTTACATCCCTGGGTTAAACACAAATAGTGAATTTAAGGGCAATTTAAGGTATCTGCTTTTATGGTGGGCTTTGAAGAATCCAAGATATTAAACCTTAGCTTTCTTACAAATGGTTACTCCTTTGGGACCTTCTAGATATATATGTATTTTCATAAGTTTAAGACCTTGTTCTCTGTGGAGAGGAAGTCATAAGGCAAACCTGTAGTTCTCATATGAGAGGCATGGAGGGAGAAAGGAACAGTGAGTGATGTTGCCCCACAAGAATATTTGGCAATGTTTCAAGGCTATTTGGGTTTCACAACTGAGGAGTAGTGGTGGTGCTACTGGTATCTAATGGGTAGAGTAGAGAGTTGCCGCTAAACATCATACAATCTGCAGGACAGTCTCCCACAACAAGGAATTATCCAGCCAAAAATGTTATTAGTACCTGTGGAGGTTAAGAAACCCTGAGCTGACTCATTTGTAAATATTCATTTATTAGTCCATTAACAACTCATACACAGAGCAGATTCTTGCAGAAAATAAATTTGGGGTGGATAGATTTTGATCAGACATTTGGAACAGAAGGAGAAATAGTAATCAGATAGCAGTGCCGATGATAGATTAGGGAAAAGACTGGAAACAAGTGACCGATTAGAAGATTATTCTCATAGTCTAAGACAAAGAATGAGAACCTGAACTGAAGATGAATAGGAAATAGATATCGCACATGCTGTACAGATAGAATTGATGAAGCATCGAAAAACAATGATATGGGAGAATGGGGCAGAGAGAAGGCAAAAATGATCTTTAAGATTCTAGCTTGGGAGACCAGAAGAAGAGTGATGCATCAAGGACAAGAGAAGCAGATCTGCAGGTAGAGGATGGTAGTGGAGAAATAACATTCTAAGCGAGTGATGCCATGAAGGCCTCCAGTTGAGGCTGTTCTATGAGCAGTTAGAAATGTGCATTTGGGTCCTAGCTGGTGTGGCTCAGTGGACTGAGCGCCGGCTCAGAAACAAAAAGGTCCCCGGTCCGGTTCGACTCCCAGTCAGGGCACATGCCTGGGTTGTAGGCCAGATTCCCAGTAGGGGGCACATGAGAGGCAACCACAGATTGATGTTCCTCTCCCTCTCTTTCTCCCTCCCTTCCCCTTTCTCTAAAAATAAATAAATAAAATATTTAAAAATGAGAAATGTGGATTTGGAACTCAGGGGTTCCTGAAGCTAGATAGAGGTTTCTACATGAAATTCATCCTGCGTGGCTCATATCAGGAGCTCCATAAATATTTGTTGAATGAAAAAAACAGTAAGAAAAGAAGAAGTCCAAGGACAAAATCTCTGGGTACATCTTCATTAAAGGAGTGGACCAAGAAGAAACAGAAAATGCGCAGTTAGGGTGTTAGAACCAGCAGGATTTAGTGGTGTTGAAACAGGAGAGGAGAGTTTAAAGGGGGAAGATTTGGACAACAATATCAAATGTTGCTCAGCAGTCAAGGTCAATGATGTCACTGAATAGAGTTGGACTTTACAGTGGGCAGGTGATTATCAAACCTGAGAAAGCAGGTTCAGTAGAGTGATGGGAGCAGAAACTAGGTTGCAGATGCAGAGGACTGCGAAGTCCTCATCATTTCATCATTAAGGACAATGGTAAAGAAGGAGTTAGAATGATAGTTTATGGAGGTGGCAGGGATTTAGGGGCAGTAGAATCTTTTAGCAGAATTTTAGCCTGAGAGGAAGAGGGCAACATAGAGACACTAAAGGCACAAACTTGAATAGCTAATAGCCATTACATATCTCCTGAGTATATCAACTGTAACTTTAAACTCCTTGTAAAACTAAGTTGAGGTCATGTGGAATTGAATTTAATGTATCATGGGGCACTAAAGAGGTCCAATAAGTAAAGTTAGGTTTAATTTAAGAAAGAGCTCCCTAACCATCATAGCTACCTTGCAAAGGAAGGGCTGCTTGAGAGTACTGAGCTCCATTGTCACTGTGAGGGTTCAAGGAGAGGTAATATGACCTCATGAGAGATGGTTCCCATACTGAATGGGAAGTTGGACTAGATTATTAGTATCAAAACTTTTGGACCTCTCAGATGAGTAATATTGTAAGGGGGAAAAAAAGGTGAATGGAGTATAAATTGATCTAGAGTTACCAACTTTAAAATTTTAGTATGTTAAGTGTATTAGTTTTCTGTTTACTATTCTAAGAAATTACCACAGACTTAGTGGGTTAAAATAACCCAAGTTTACTATCTTCCAGTTCTGTAGGTCAGATGTCTAGTAGGTGTCTCACTGGGCTAAAGTCAAAATACCAGCAAGGCTGCATTCCTGTCTAAATGCTCTAATAGATGGAGTATTCATTTTCTCGACTTTCCCAACTTCTAAAGGCAATAACTTTCCTTAGCTCATAGCCTCCTCCACCTTCAAAGCTAACAATGGCTCAAGTTTTTCTCATATCACATCATTCTTGATACTGACTGTTAATTCCACCTGCAGCCTTAATTTCCTTTTACCATATAACCTAATTCACAGATTCGGTGGGTTAAGACATGGACATGTTTTGGGAGGCATATATATATAATATATGAGGTCTGTCCAGAAGGTTTCCAGCCATGTAATATGAAAAACAAACACATTTATTGAAAAAGACACAAGATACAAGAAACATTGTACATAGGACAATGATGCTTCAGTTCCCTTCAAAGTAGGCACCTTTGGACCTCACACAGTTCTCCCAATTGCCATCAATTGCCCTGTTGTATTTTCCTGAATCTCACCAACAGTCTTAAATCTCTTTCCTTTCAAAGGTGATTTTACTTTGAGGGAAAATAAGAAGTCACAGGATACCAAATCTGGGCTGTAGAGGGGCTGAGTCACCAGGATAATTTGATGTTTCACAAAAAAATTCTGCACAGGACAGGATGCATGAGTGGACACATTGTCGTGTTAAAGCTGCCAATCACAAGTTTGCCTATAGCTGCAGCCTTCTGAATCATCCAAATAGTTTCCATGGAGGAATGTTCAAGCTTAATGCAAAATCAGATGCAGATTCATTGCTCTACTCAGTCATTTTGAATGCAAAAACCACACCGTACACATGCTCACTCAATGGCATCTACTCCCCACTGACCAGTACAGTGAAGTCATCTTTGTTCACACATGTACATTCCAATCCACCCTCCTTGGCTGCCAAGTTACATCAATTTTTCGCAAACTTCTCATGATATTAACAATGGCTGGAATTTTTCTGGACAGACCTCGTATATACATATGTATTTAACAGGCATACCTCATTTTGTTGTACTTTGCCTTATTGCACTTCACAGATGTAGTGAATTTTTATAAATTGAAGGTAAGAATCTCTACCAGCAAAAAGATTACAACTCACTTTATCACAATGGCCTGGAAATGATTATATAATACATATATAAAATATATATAATATAGAAATGTATAATATATAAAATATATATTATATTACATATATATAATTTATCAACATCATCACTTCAGAACAAAAAAGGACCCTACGTACAATGCTAGGAAACAGAAATTACAGAGATAAAATGATTGACCTTTGTAAAAAAAATAATAATTGTCAGCCTTACTCCAATACATGCACACACACAAACACACATATGCATATTTCACCAGACTGAAAATTTCACCATGGATGGACCAACACCACACCTTTAGAAAGCATTGGACTAAGTGATCTCTTTAGGACTCTTCGAGCTCTAAGCCTCTTTGATGCCCTGGAATTCATTCTACTGCGGTATTACCTGGAGTACCTTCTTGTAGTATGTCTCTATTTGTTCCTTCATAGCTATATTTTTCTTCTTCCTGTTTGCTTCAATTGTGATCATTAAATCAGCAAGAGACTTCTGTTTCCTTTTTCCCCTGATTCAAAAGGCTATGAAAAGCTCTCTGTAAGTGATATGCAATATTGTTATTTTGATCTTTGGGATAATCAAGTTGTTTGACATTTTTGGAACAATACCTTTTCGAATATGGGTGGTGTAATTAGCTGCCATACTGTACATTAACAATACCTGTCCTGACTCTACAGACTTTAGGACTATAAATAAAAGCGTGACAGCTGGCTCCAGCTTCGCTTGTCACTTGCCATTGATGGAAATACTGCCGCGCTACACTAGAGTCCCCAGGAATCGAGGATGTAGTCATAAATGACATCTTCAATGAGAAGAATTTGGTGTTTTGCTAGAGGGAAGAGATGGAGACAGGCAACCAAGATATTTTGTACTGGGAAGGTACAGAGTCCCCAAGTGGGGACAGTATTTTACTAGCAGGAATGCATTACTTAGGGGCAGAAAAAGTCAGAGGACAACTGCACATACTCAAAGCAAATTAGCAGGGTTTCTTTCTTAACCCATTGCTACCAAGGAATGAGAATAAGAAACAACACTGAAGAACTGTATAGGGAAGGTGAAAAGAAGAAAAGCTGTGCTGCCTGGGTACTCAGTGTGAGGTCCAGGACAATGGTTAATGTGGGGAGGGTAACTTGATGGGGTTAATAGAAGACAAAGTATGCTGGAAAAGAGCTGGCAAGAGGAAAGAAACAGAGAAAGAACTATTTATTTGCCAAGTTATATGGTAGGCACTGAGCTAAGTATTTTCTATATACCATTTCATTTACTGCTCTCCTTATGACATTAATGAAAAGCAACACTTTTAACTAAACACATACTTTATATTTTAGTTACCACATTTAGTACTGTCTTTTCTGTTCACTGGTGGATAACTTCCAAGAGGACAGGATTGTTTTTCTCTCCTATATCTCAAAATACCTATAACAGTGCCTAACACATAGTAGATGCTCAATAAATATTTGTTTCATGAAAAAAAGCTAGCTTTAATTGAGTATCTATTATGTGCCAGGCATTGTTATAGATGCTTCCAGTGAATGAACTTACTTTAACTTTTACAACCAATACTGAGACAGGCATTATTATCCCAATTTTACAGATGAAGAAACTGGGTCAGAAGCACAGAGATATTAAGCAACTTGCCTAAAGTGATGGATTCAGTATTTCAACCTATATGATCTAATTTCAGAACTTTCCTTCCTAAGTATTATCTTATACTGAGGTTTAGAGAGGTTAAGTAACTTGCACGAGTCTTCCTAAGACTCATAGAGCCATGAACTGTTGCCCTTTTCACTTTGATGCTTGATAAGATTGCCAAGATAACCATTACTTCCAGTATCATTTTACCAAGGACTAGTCTTCTGAGATAAAGCAATGGATGCGGTTCACTAAGGATTCATGTTAAGATAACAGATGTTGCCCAAAAGAATCATGAGTCCCCCCAAAATCACCAGTCTTCCACCTGCTCTAATTGTTGACATTTGGGGCTGGGGAAGGTGAGAGAAGCAGCCAGTAGATGAGTCATGGGAAACCCCTGCTGTATCCATCTCTTCTATGCTAAGAGCAAGGAGGGTAAGTCACTTTCATGCCAGTCAAATCCTGACCCATGCTGTTCTAGATAGCTCCGGAGTAGGGATGCTGTAGAGGTGCTGATAAAGCATTTCTAAGTGACTGGTTCATAACTCACTGCATGACCTTGTGCAAGACACTTCCTCTTTGTGTCAGTTTCTTTATGATAGGAAGGTGTCAGTGGAACTCTGATGAATCAGAAGAAATCCACTTTATCTCCTATATATTGAACTTTTTCACATAAAATTTCATTTGGAGAAAGTATTTCACACTAAAGACCATACTTGAAAAATCACTGAATAAAAGTCATTTAAGTTCCTTATAGCTCAAACATTCTAAAAAATCTAAAAACATAAACACTGCCCTTTTGGTCAGCTCAGTGTTCCACTCAGCCTTACTTTCTGCAGCCAGGAATAGGAGGACCAGGACCAGAGATCCACTGTGAGAGGTCATTCACAGGCCCCATATGTGCCAGCTTCTCTTGGAGGCTCTTAACCCTGTCCTCCTGTGGCAGTTATCTTTGCCACTGGGACTTCTACTACAGTTCCTTTCATATTTTGGAGTAGAGCAAGGGTAACTATGTACAATAGCATTTACAGGGCAGCTGTACCTTTTTTATATGAAGAGAACAGAACATTCACAGATTTTTCTCTTTAGCACTCTTCTTCTTGTTGTACACTGCCACATGTCTGCCTGTTGGACCACAATAGCCTAGTGTTCCCTGAGGGTTGCTTCTGATCTATAATACTCCTAAATCCCTTGCCTGAACCACAACCAAAGCTGTAAGCTGAGTTCCAAATTTTCATTTTTGCTAGGTTCCTTCACACCTGCTCATTCACACATTTTTGTAAGGTCTTTCTTTACCACATCCGGCTCATCATCATACACAAGCTTAAAGATTTCACTGAGTGTTCCTTCCTGGAGTCTAGGTTTCACCTATTCAATTTGATTCCCTTATTATAAAGTTTTAAAACAAATAAAAATAACTTCATATAGTTTAGGTGTGTGCATTTGTATATTTTTAAAAGACCAAGGTGATGATAAATACAAAATTCAAGATAATAGTTACTTCAGAGGGAGGAAGAGGTCAAAACAGGTAGGCAGAATAGAGGAAGAAGATAGAGGTAAAAATAAGTTATCAATGTTATAGTTCTTGGCTTGCATGGTGGTTTTATGAGTGCTTGTTGTATTTTTTAAAACATCAATTTGCACTACAGTAGAAAAATTGAAAGCAGAACTGGTGAAACAATATCCAATGACATAGTTGAACCCAGGATTAGGGAACCCCACCATCAAAGGTCACTCAGTTATACCCCAGCCCCCTCTTTACAAAGAGATTAATGGAAGAACCATTTTTCTCAGAGCTGCACCAGCAAAGCAGGGATTGAGAGCTATTGGTAGCTGGCCGTGTTCACCAGAAAACTCTTTACCAATATAAGGCAATTCTAAATTTGAAATAGAAATGTTAGTGAATTATAGAAATTACCTCATGTGTATGGGGGAGTGTTTGTTGTATTTTTAAAATAGACAAATAAATGTAATAAATAAAAATGAAAAGTTCATATGTGAACTAGTAATGATTAATTAATTATGTACCCCTGAGGTTTAAAAGCAATGATTACAAGAGCAATACAATAATTTTTTATTAAGCAGTATCTTACCACTATAACATGCTAACTTTTATTTTTTGTTTTCTTCCAAAGTATCAAGGGCTTTTTGAAACTCTAAATTGATCATAACTATAGGTTTGCCTCTCTCAAACTGTATTTCCCCCTCAATTACTGTTCATAATTTAGTCAGGTTAGGGTTTTCCTTGTTGAAAATATTTCACATTTCCTTATGAGACTATTTTGTATAAGGATCATAGATCCTCATCTTTCTCTTGGGCCTCTCAGGCTAGTATGTATGGACCTAAGAATTACTAGCTGCCTCCTGTACCATTTGGGGTGAAGGGTCATGATTGCTTGTTCTAGTCTTCTAGCCCCATGATCAATGATAAGATGGGGTTTTTCTTGTATTGCCAGATAAAGTTCAGGATCCTCAGTTAAATTTGAATTTCAAATAAGCAATAAATATATTTTAGTGTGTGTGTGTGTATATATATATATGTATATATATATATAATTGAGACATATTTTATTTATAATTTATCTGAAAATCAAATTTAATTGAACATTCTTTATTTTTATTTGCTAAACCTGAAAACCCTATTTCATTTGGGCCAATAATTACTCTTTAATGTCATTGTTCATTTTGGTATTCAGGAAGTGTGAGTTTAGGAGTTTGGCAGACTCAAATTCAAATTATTGCTTCTCCACACAAGAAATAGAACACTTTTTATCTCAGAATTCTCGTCTATTAAAGAGAAATAGCAGCAATACCTCATGAGGCTGTTGAAAATATCAAATGAGATAATATTTGTATAGTACTTAGCACAGTACCTGATGCCTACCAAGCACTCAATGGCTGTTACTATTATCAATTTTATATAGAACATTATGTGTGCTGGGCAAGATTTGACCTGGTACTACAAAACTCTCTATTTACATGGAACTCCCTTTTGACCCAGTGATTCTATTTCTGGGGATATATCCTAAGAATCCCAAAATACCAATACAAAAAATATATGTACACGCTTAAGTTCATAGCAGCACTATTTACAATAGCTAAGATCTGGAAACAACTGAAGTGCACATCAGTAGATGAGTGGATAAAAAGCTGTGATACATTTACACAATGGAATATTACACAGCAGTAAAAAAGAAGAAGCCCTTACATTTTGCAACTGCGTGGGGTGGACCTGGAGAATATCATGCTAACTGAAATAAGCCAGTCAGTGAAAGACAAATACCACATGCTCTCACTCATATGTGGAATCTAATGAACACAATAAACTAATAAAGAAAATATAAATAGAACATAGGTAAATGGAACAGACTGACAGCGACCAGAGGAAAGGGGGCCAGATGAAAGATGGTGAAGTAATTAACCAAAGAACAAGATTAGGGGAAAGGGAGAAAAGGCAGGAATTACTATATTAGGATAAAAAAATTAAAAATAAAAATTAATAAAATATCCTCTCCATTTATAGGATTAATTTGGGAATGGGATTCTCCTTAGTGCCTCTTGGTAATGACTAAAGCAAAGTGGCATTTGGCCACACTCTGTTTCTGAATACTCCCTTTGACTCCCCCACCTTCATGAGGTACCCCAGATTCATTCTTGAGTTGTATTAGATTTCTCAAAATCTAATACAAAGATTTTTGCACATGTGTTTGGGGGTCACCTAGAATTTCTCGAGTTAGAGTCTATTATCTTCCCTGATGGAGATAATTCAGTGACTGATAATCATGTTCAAAATGCTACCCTTAAGCCAATGACTAGTAAGTTTTGCTGATAAAAGGGAGCATCCCTAATCAATGTAGGTTTAAATAGAAAGCAAGATACCATAGATACTGAGAATTCTCTGATTCTCACAACACGGTCAAGAAATGAATTAAATTGGTTTTCCACTTGCCTTCATCCTACTTTCAAAGCCTTCCTTCTTTTGGTGCCCAATACCTTCACTGTTTTTCCTCTCAGGGGGGACTTCAGACGCTTTATATTCTCTCCTTGATCCACCCATCCTCATCAAAATTTACCCATCTACTTTACCACTTGTTCTGGCATCTAATCAGACATTAATTCATCTTAACATGCTAATGGATAACAAAGATTCTATTTAATCCCCCTCCCAACCCACAGACTTTTTTTCAACATCCTAAACCTGAAGAAGTGAGCACAGCACTGGCTTCCATGCAGTAACCCCTTAAATCACACCACATTATCAGTTGCCTGTTCTGTCTGCTTCACATGAATAGAAGGAAGCAGTAGTGCAGATAATCTAAATATCATTTCCAGTTGGTTTTGGAATGCACCACAAGGTGTTGTTTTAGTTGATTTGCTTTGTTAATTATGTTCTACTTAAGCTAATGTTGAAATTGGTTCACATTTTTTAAGCTCATCTGGACCAGAAGAGGGAAGAGGTGATGGTGTGGGCCACTTTGAAATGAAGTAAAGCTGACTACAGTTATGAGGAGGACATGAAAGTTCTATATGTGGGCTAATAGATCTAGGAGATAAATGCAAAAGGATAAAGATAGCACTTTGCTAATTACACATGGCCAGAATAGGCCCACCTACCCCCATGTGACTCACTGGGCACTGGAACGCCAGTCTTCCCAATGACCTGCCCAGAATCTGAAAGCCTCTTTATTAGTAGCCTACATTAAGGTTCTTAGTCATAAAATAACTATGATTAAATCATTATGTGACCTAAGAGGATCAACACAATTTCCTAGCAGACACATTAGTACTTCATATCTACCAGCTAATCATAACTTATTATCAGTCAGTCAACCAATTATACAAGCTGTTATGAATCCCCAGTGGTGTGTTCAATGTTGTGATAGTTGCTTACTTAATATAGCTTGAATAGAAGTACAAAGAAAAGGACATTCATGAAACAATTAATGAACAATGCAGAACAGTATCAAATTGAGTGTTATACTACAGAATCTGATTGCTATAAGAATTGTGAAAAGAACACTCCAGGAAAGGAAGATTTTCAAATGTCTGACTAAATCATCAGTCATTTTTGTCGCCTAGTAGAAAATGTCATGAAGGGGTAAGACACAAGACAGTTGTAACTTGATGTGGGTGTGTGTACACTATGAGGTCCCTAGGCAGCTATGGTGGAAGTATGTGAGCACCAAGTACCTTGGAGGTGAGCTGGGAGATTTACTAAAAAAAGGCAAGACAACTTTCACCTCTTTTTCCTCACATTTTCTTAGTTTCCTTCTCATGGTAGATATAGAGAATATGCTACTATATCAAATAAACTCTCCCTTACTCTTCTTCTGCTGTGCAGCTGGGCTTTTAAGAGCTTCTAGGATTTCAGAAATCTTGGTTTTCTTTTGAGGCATGTCATTTAGACCCAAAACTTAACTATACATTGTATTTCCAACTCTACAAATTGCAGCAAGGAACCATAGGGCTACTGAAATTTCTCTTTTCTCATTGCAGTCTGCTCCCAGTTCTCAAGAGGGGTATATGCCATCTTTGGATTCTATGACCAGATGTCAATGAACACTCTGACCTCCTTCTGTGGGGCCCTGCACACGTCTTTTGTCACACCCAGCTTCCCAACTGATGCAGATGTGCAATTTGTTATCCAGATGCGCCCAGCCTTGAAGGGCGCTATTCTGAGTCTTCTGGGCCACTACAAGTGGGAGAAGTTTGTATACCTCTATGACACAGAAAGAGGTAAGAAGAGGCATCTGCTCTCCTTTTTGAACATTCATATTGTTAATATTCATATTAGCAGTATCGTTTAACCTTCATGTTTGTTCTTTTCTTTTACAATAAATAAAACATAACACTTTTTAAATTGTATTTAATATTCAAAATGAATTGAAGATTAAGACCAAAAAAGCAAAGCAATGGTAATTTTAGAATCTAATTTTCGAATCATATATGTCCTCCCACCTCCAACTCTGGAAAGGGGTTTGGAATACCCTCTTGAATGAGTCTCTGTTATTAAAAAAAAAAAGCCACAACCTAAAAAAATTTTTTATCTGGTCTAAAATACACAAAGTAAAAGCAGCTTAGTCTAAAATAGAGAGAAGCCTGAGCTGGAAAATTTTGAAGAATTAATCCTGTTAGAAACTAAAATTGAATCCATTTCATAGATGACAAAATTACAGCCCAAAGAGAAGTGCTTTTTCACATAGCAGCTTAACCACAGAACTGTTACTGGTGTCAATATCTCCCACATCCAGGACTCGTTCCATCAGATCACATTAAATCTTCCATGTATAAGACCTCAACAATGATCTGATGAAAATAATGAGTGGAGATGGGCTTATCGGGGCTTTGGGAATGGATTTTTTTAAATAGTGAGATACTATGTTGAGGACACATTATATTGAAACAATCTCAAAAACTAAGGGTCTGATCTTAAATAGTATACAATTATATATAAATATAATTCAGCTAAACAGACTCTTCTAAAACTCAGTTGTCTTTTAGGGGTTCCTCAGTAAAACCAGGGGATCTTATCACAATGAAATTCCACAAGACAATGTTACTTTGTTTGTCTATAACCCTGATTATAGGTTGGGGATGGTTCTCCCTGACTTACGGTTTTCTGATTCATAGAAGGAAGGAGCAAATGGAAGTCCTGGCTGCCTTAGGCATCCCTGGAAAGATTGTCCTTCCAAGTAACTTAACTTGAGGGGCCATTTTGTTTTGCAGAACCCAGGGCACTTTACACTTCACTCTCATTTTGATGTGCCATCAAACCCTGTCAGGAAATACTAAGGCCTGTATTTGCCTATGGTATTTGCCTCCAAAATTATCAAGATTCATGAACCTGAAGCAGAGACCACTGTTACAGTCCACTCTGCCACTAAGTAGCTCTCTGACTTTGACCAACTCATTGAAGCTCTCTTGGCCTTGGTCACCTCACCAAAGGTGTGTCCCTTCTTAATGTAATATTATACAGATTTTTTGAGATAATACATCAGATACAGGACACTTTATATCTAGCAGCTAATCCTAACTTATAAATTATCAGTCAGTCAACCAATTCTACAACCTGTTATAAAACCCCAGTGGTGTGTTCGATATTGTTAGATGTTTATTTAATATAGTTTGAATAGGAGTAGAAAGAAAAGGACATTCATGAAACAATTCATGAACAGCGCAGAACAGTATCAAATTGAGTGTTATACTACAGACTCTGATTGCTATAAGAATTATGAAAAGAGCACTCCAGGAAAGTAAGGTTTTCGTAGAAGGTTAGCTAGAGGAGTTTGAAGGATATGTGACTCATGGATGGCAAAAGAAGAGAGGAAGGGAATTTGAGAAGAGACAAAGAGAATGAACAAAGGGTAGAATCAGGAAAGAGTATTGTGTGCTCCTACAGAACCTTGCCTAACTAGGGTACAAAACAAGTTTGAACATTCTAATTCACAATTTTCTATATTTTAATACATTTCATTTCTTTCAAACACTGAGGATGAATTATCCTATTTCCATGAACTTTATACAGTGTAATTTAGCTATAACAATCTAACTTTCAGAACTAAAGTTTATGAATCAGACAGCTTCCCTCATGAAACTTTTTTTGAAAATAAATATCAGTTCTACTAAACTGTAACCTCCCATTTATTCAAAGGCAGGACATAAAGTTCATGTACTTTTCTCCTCACCTCCCATGACCCTTCTTTGTTCATTAGCTCTTTATTAGAGGAAAGGAAGGAAAAGTTCACATATGTCTATTTCTTATCCCTGCATTTTTTTCAAATCATCTCTATTAATACTTTAGACAATTCTAGGGTCTTATAGCCAAAATAAACCTTTCTGACTCATGAGTGTTAATATTTTTTCTTCCATAACTATTTAGCTGATGGGACAAAATCTGCTCTATTTAAGAAATACTTTCCATAAACTTTTATACTAATCTCTTCCTTGGAAAGTCTTCTTAAAACACTGCCCCATGACCCTGTTTCAAAATGTTCAGTGGATTCTCTTTTATTGCCCACATTGAAAGAAAAAAAGTAGTCTATTCTTTCAGATTTAACATTATTATACCTCGGTCAACTAACAAACCTGTTGTTCCTATGTTACCTGATGAGAACCTTCTACTGCAGGCAGCTTCCATTTTTCACTATTGTCCAAATGTGCCAGAACCATCCTCGCCTTAGCAACTTCACTTCTACTACTACCTGGAATTCTTTCCTTCATCTTATGAAAATTCTGCTTATCCTTCCAGTTTTCAACATTTATTTCAAACACTTTCTCCCCAAGGTGGTCTTTCCTGACCACATGAACTCAGTGATTCATTCATTCATTCAACAGTGCTAGGGTTACAATGATGAACAGGGTAGACATGGTTCCTGCTATTATAAAGCTTAAAACCTAATGAGGGAGATAGAAAAAACAAGTGAGCCAACAAATAAAATAATTACTCATTTAGATAAGGTGGTATGAAGGAAACAAAGAAACAGATACTAATGGATAGAACCTAATTTTAAAAAAGATTCTTCCCTGGCTGGTGTGGCTCAGGGGATTGAGGGCCAGCCTGCGAATCAAAGGGTTGCCAGTTCAATTCCTAGTCAGGGCACATGCCTGGGTTGTGGGCTAGGTCCCCAATAGGGCGTGCAAGAGGTAGCCACACATTGATGTTTCTTTCCCTTTCTTTCTTCCTCTTTTCCCCTCTGTCTAAAGATAAATAAATAAAAAATCTTTAAAAATTATAATAAAAAAGATCCTGTGATGGCTTCATTGAGAAAGAACAATTGAACTGAGAATTAAAAGATTAGAGGAAGATGGCCATGTGAGGAATAAAGGGAAAGAGACTCAAGCAACAGACATAGCAAGTGCAAAGGCCCTGTGGAAGGAAAGAATGTGGCACATTCAAGGAACTGAAAGAGGGCAGGTGTGGTTAAAGTGTAGGTTAAAGTGTACTGATGAGCCTGAGAGTGGCCTGAGATGAGGCTATAGAGGTAGAGAGGAAGCAGATCATAGCCATGGAGTATGGACAGGAGCCATAGTAAGAAGTATTTTATTCTAACTGCAATGAGAAGTCAATGGAGGACCCTAACAGAGCAGGGAAGTCATATGACCTAACTTAAGTTTCTGTAGAGAATGGAGTGTGGTGCAAGAGTGAAGGAGGAAGAAGAATTAAAAGGCCATTGTGGTAATATAGGTGAGAAATAGCAGCTTAGACCAGGCTAAAGATGTAGAAAACTGAATGGAATTAAAGTACATTTTGAACCCAGAATAGGCAGAGCTTGGGGACCAATTGACTATGGATGTGAGGGAGAGGAAGAATTAACGGATGATGATTAAGCTTTGTCTTGAGAGATTGGGGAAGATGGTGATGATGCTTATCGAGATGACCAGGCAAGAGGAGAACCAGTTTTGAGGATCAGAGATCTTGCCCGCCTCTAAATACACACAGAACACTTTTGTCCATGTCATTCACATGGCACTTAACATAACTGCTTTCCATTATTATTTCATTGAGTTTGCTACATACCTTTCCAAGCCCTTCTTTCCATGATGATAATAAACAATTCTTTGGCCTCTAGATTTATACTTTTGACCCACTCTTGTACATATCAGAGATGTTGGGTACATACTTAGTGTTTTCCCAATTCCATTATTGATTCATCAAGAACAAGCCATGTCTTTTTTTCAATGTTTGCCTGAAAGAAAGAGATAGAATAACAAAGAAGGGAAGAGAAGGGAGGGAGGTAGGGAAGGTGGGAAGGAAGTAGGGAAGGTGGAGGGGAGGAAGAGAGAGAGAACTCAGTTAATAAATCAAACCATATGATGCAGTTCTTTAAAATATTCAATAAGGTATCTATTCTGTATATTCTCACTTTCTAAAATGATCATCTATTGCTTTAGTAATAAAAATTATGGGCAGAAATTACAGCTACAAAATGTAATTTTAGAATATTTTAAATAACCTAAGAGAAATAGAGACAGAGAAAGACAGAAGGGAGCACCTATAATTACATTTAAATGAGTTAAATATACCATACAAATGATGTGACTCCACTGTATAAGGGTAGAGATGAGTGAGGGGCTGAGAAATGGGTTAAGTATTGGAGGACGTTTTAAAGATCTGTAGCAAAATTTTGTGGATTATAACATTTAATCCCCATGGCATACTCACATCATTACAACTGAAAAAACAGGCATAAAAATTATGAAATTATGAAACAATGAGTGAACTTCAATGTTTTGTTGACTATGCTTTGATTTCTGTCTGCAGAGAAATTTTAACTTGTGTTTGCAGGACATCACTTTGCTTAGATACTTAGGTCGTCACCTTGGTTCATGAACACAAGTTCAAAATTATGCTCTTTTTGCTATTATATAAAAATTCAGTTCTTGGAAAAATTTGACTATACATGATCTCTGCCCCCCTTACCTTCTCCTCTTTATTTTTTTATTTAAACTTTATTATATTTTTTCCATTACCATTTAGTCCCCTTATACACCCCTTCCCCCAGAAATCACCACACTGCTGTCCACGTCCTTGAGTCCTTTTTCCATTCTGCTCAATCCCTCACCACCGAACCTCCCTCCTACTAGCTATCATCTTGTTCTCCATCTGTGATCCTGTCTCTGTTTTGCTTGTTAGTTCAGTTTGTTCATTAGATTCCACATATGAGTGAAATCAAATGATATTTGTCTTTCTCTGACTGGCTTATTTCACTTAGCATAATGTTCCCCAGGTCCATCCATACTGTCACAAAAGGTAAAACTATTATTTATGGTTGAATAGCATTCCATTATGTAAATGCCCAGTAGCTATATTATCCACTCATCTATTGATGGGCACTTGGGCTGCTTCCATATATTGGTGACCATAAATAACACTTCGACGAAGATAGGGGTGCTTATGTTCTTTCAAATTAGTGTTTTGGGTTCCTTTGGATATACTCCCAGAAGTGGGATAGCTGGGTCAAAGGCAGATTCATTTTTAATTTTTTAAGGTATCTCCATGCTGCTTTCCATAGTGGCTGCACCAGTCTGCATTCCAGCCAACAGTACAAAAGTGTTCCCCTTTCTCCACATCCTTGTCAGTACTTGTTTTTTGATTTACTGATGATAGGCATTCTGACAGGTGTGAAGTGATATCTCATTGTGGTTTTAATTTGTATTTCTCTAATGATTAGTGATGTTGAGTATTTTTTCATGTCTATTGACCATCTGTATGTCTTCTTTGGAGAAGTGTCTATTCAGGACCTTTGCCCACTTTTTAGTTGGGTTTTTTTCTGGTGTTGAGTTTTGTAAGTTCTTTATCAATTTTGGATATTAACCCCTTATCAGATGTATCAGCAAATATGTTCTCCCAATCTGTGGGTTGCCTTATTATTTTGTTGAATATTTCCATTGCTGTGCAAAAACTTTTCAGTTTGATATGATCCCATTTGCTTATTTTTTCCTTTGTCTCCCTTTCCTGGGGAGATATATCCAATAAAATATTGTTATAAGCAATGTCCGAGATTTTGTTGCTTATGTTTTCTTCTAGGATTTTTATGATATCTTTAGCCCATTGTATGAGCTTGCTTCCTCTGTTGAATATTAATTGACTATAAAGGTGTGGATTTATTCCTGGGCTCTCTATTCTGTTCCACTGATGTATGTGTCAGTTTTTATGCCAGTACCATGCTGTTTTGATTTCTATGGCCTTATAGAATATTTTGATAGTAAGTAGCGTGATCCGTCCAACTTTGTTCTCTCTCAGGATTACTGTTGCTATGTGGGTCCTTTTATGGTTCCACATTAATTTTTGAAATATTTGCTCTCATTCTGTGAAATATGTCATTTGAATCTTGGTAGGATTGTGTTTAATCTCTAGATTGATATGGGTAGTATGGACATTGTAATGATGTTAATTCTTCCTATCCATGAACACAATATATTCTTCCACTTATTTGTATCTTCCTGAATTTCCTTTTTCAGTGTCTGATAATTGTCCAAGTACAGGTGTTTATATCCTTGGTTAAGTTTATTCCTAAATGTTTTATTCATTTTGAAGCAATTGTGAATGGGATTGTTTTCTGAATTTCCCTTTCTGTTAGTTCATTATTGGCTTATAAAAATGCAACTGATGCCACAGCTGGTGTGGCTCAGTGAAGAGTGCCAACCTGCAAACCAGAGGGTCACTGGTTTGATTCACACTTGGAGCACATGCCTGGGTTGCAGGTCAGGTCCCCAGTGGGGGCGTGCAAGAGTCAGCCACACATTGATGTTTCTCTCCCTCTCTTTCTTCCTCCCTTCTCCTCTGTCTAAAAATAAATAAATAAAATCTTTTTAAAATTGCAACTGATTTCTGGATATTAATTTTGTATCCTGCTACCTTGCTGAATTCATTTACCAGTTACAATAGTTTCTCAGTGGAATATTTGGGGTTCTCTATGTACAGTAACATGTCATCTGCAAGTAAGGACAGTTTTGTTACTTCCTTTCTAATTTGGATGCCTTTTATTTCTTCTCGTCTGACTGCTGTTGCCAGGACTTCTAGTGCTATGTGGAATAAAGAGGTAAAGTAGACATCTCTGTCTTGTTCCTGATCTTAAGAGAAATGCTTGTAGTTTTTCCTGTCGAGAGTAATGCTGGCAATGGGTTTATCACAGATGGCCTTTGTTATGTTTAGGTATGTTCCTTCTATTCCCACTTTACTGAGAGTTTTTATTATAAATGGGTGCTGGATTTTATCAAATGCTTTTTCTGTATGTATTGATATGATCATGTGGTTTTAATAACACATTTTGTTTATGTGGTGTATCTCATTTATGGATTTGCAAATGTTGTACCATTCGTGCACTCTCAGATAAATCCCACTTGATTATGGTGTATGATCTTTTTGATGCACTGCTGCATTCAGTTTGCTAATATTTTGTTGAAGATTATAACGTCTATGTCTATCAGGTATATTGACCTATAATTTTCTTTTTTTGTGTGTCTTTGTCTCGTTTGGAATTAGAATAATGCTTGCCTCGTAAAATGAGACTGGGAACCTTCCCTCCTCCTGAATTTTATAAAATAGTTTGAGAAGGGGAGGTGTTAGTTCTCCTCAGATTATTCGGTAAAATTCATCTGTGAAGTCCTCTAGTCCAGGGCTTTTGTTTATTGGGAGTTTTTTTTAATCACTGCTTCAATTTCACAAGATGCAATCTATCTATTCAGATTCTCTGATTCTTCCTAATTTAGTTTTGGAAGATTTGTATGTTTCTAGGAATTTATCCATTTCATCCAGGTTGTCCAGTTTATTGTCATACAGTTGTTCATAATATTTTCTTACAATCCTTTGTATTTCTTTAGTGTCAGTTGTTTTTTTCTCCTTCATTTCTGACTTTATTTACTTGGATCCTTTCCCTTGTTTTCTTGGTGAGTCTGGTTAAAAGTTTGTCAATCTTGTTTATCTTTTCAAAGAACCGGCTCTTGGATTCATTGATCTTTTGTATCCTTTTTTAGACTCCATTTTGTTTATTTCTGCTCTGATCTTTATTATTTCCTTCCTTCTGCTCACTTTGGGCTTTGTTTGTTGTTCCTTTTCAATTTCCTTTAAGTGTGAAGTTAGATTGTTTATTTGAGCTTTTCTACTTTTGGGGGATAAGCCGCTAATGCTATAAATATCCCTCTTAGGATTGCTTTCCCAGTGTCCCACAGATTCTGGAATGTTGTGTCTTCATTTTAATTTTTTCAAGGTATCTTTTGATTTCTTCTTTGATCTCATTGTTGACTCATTCATTGTTTAAAAACATGTTATTTAGTTTACATGTCTTTGCGTGTTTCAGTGCCCTTTTTGTGATTGATTTGTAGTTTCATACCATTGTGGTCATAGTAGATGTTTGACATGATTTCAATCTTCTTAAATTTATTGAGATTTCTTTATGTCCTAACATGTGGTCTATCCTAGAAAATCTTCAGTGTGCACTTAAAAGAATGTTTAATCTGCTGCTTTGGGATGAAATGCTCTGAAGATATCAATTAAATCCATTTGATCTAGTGTGTCATTTAAGTCAGTTGTCTCCTTGTCGATTTTCTTCCTGAAAGATCTATCCATTGAAGTCAATGGGGTGTTAAAATCCCAGACTATGACTGTATTTCTATTGATCTCTCCCTTTATGGCCATCAAGAATTGCCTCACATATTTAGGTTCTCTTATGCTAGGTGTGTAAAGGTTTCCTAGGGTTATATCCTCTTGTGGGATTGTTCCCTTTATCATTATGTAGTGTCCTTCTTTGTCTCTTACTAAAGTCTTGGTTTTAAAGTCTACTTTGTGGGCTATAAGTACTGCTACCCCAGCCTTTTCTTCCTATCCATTCGTATGAAGTACCTTTTACCATCACTTTACTTTTAGTCTGTGTGTATCTTTAAATCTGATATTGGTCTCTTTGAGGTAGCTTATATATGAGTCTGTTCTCTTACCCATTCAGCTATCCTCTGTCTTTGGTTGGGGCATTTAAACCATTTACATTTAAGGCGACTATTTGTAGGCATACTCAGTGCCATTTTATTGTTAGATGATTTTCTTCTGTTCTTTTTTCTTTCTCCATTTCCTCTCCTTCTTCTTCTTAAAACAAGCAGTACTGCTTTGGTATTAACAAACTCCTTTAACTTTTTCTTGTCTGGGAAGCTCCTTATTTCTCCTTCAATTCTAAGTGATAGCCTTGCTGGCTAATGTAGCCTTGGTTGTAGGTTCTTGCTTTTCACCACCTTAAACATTCCATGCCACTCCCTTTTGGCCTGAAATGTTTCTGTTGAAAAATCAGATGACAGTCTTATTGATGTTCCCTTATGTAACTACCTGCCTTTCTCATGAAGGTTTTAGGATTCTCCCCTTGTCTTTAAGCCTTGTCATTTTAATTATGATGTGTCTCAGTGTAGGTCTCTTTGGGTCCAACTTGTTTGGGACTCCCTGAGCTTCTTGGACTTCTGTGATTTTTCCTGGGTGTTTTTCTACCTTGTCTTCCAAATCACTGATGCAATCCTTGGCTTCATCTAACCCAGTCCTCCCAGTGTATTATGTATTCCTCCCAGTGCATTATTTATTTCAGATATTGCATTCTGTATTTCTGACTGGTCCTTTTTTTATGGCTTCTATGTTGTTTTTCATGCTGTTGAATATCTTTATAATCATTACTCTAAACTCTGTATCTGATAAACTGCTTTCCTCCACTCCATCTAGGTCTTCTTCTGTAGAATTCTCTTGTTCTTTCATTTGGGGTCTGCTTCTTTCCCTTCCTATTTTGGTTGTTTCTTTGTCTTTTCTGCCTTAGTTGTTAAACTGGTCAGTGATATAGTCTCAAGCTGTAATCAGCAGCCCATCCTGGCTTAAGCTCCACAGGGTGGGGAATAGTAATTCCTGTGGGTGAGGGTTTTGCATCCCCTCAGGCTAATGCCACTTGGAGGGCAGTGCTCTGCCTGAGAATGATGCCCTCTGCTGGATGGGAAATGACAACAGAAGGATCTTGGTGGCTCTTCCTTCAGTTCTCTCCTCAAGCCACTAACCCAGACTCTCCTCAAGCATCTCTATTCCACTCTACCCTCTGTCTGTCAGAGTACAGGGTAAGTACTCTGTAACTCTTTGTTAGGTTGCGAACAAAATTTTGTGTTTTGGCCTTTTAAGAGGCTCTCTGCATCATTTCCTGCTGTCTCTCTCTGGCAGACAGAAACCCTACTGCTTTTCAGAGCTGAATGTTATCTGGGTTCCTTTCCAGCTCTGGTGCTATAGGCTGGGGAGCCCAGCTTGGGCTTTCAGCCCCACACTTCTCAAGGAGGTACCCCAGCCACTGCAATATCCTTCTGGAACTTCAGCTGCCACCCGTGGGAGTCCAACCAGCTCTCTTGCACTCCTCCTCCACACTCTCCACCAGTGTCGTTATGATGAAGTGTTTTCTTCTGTCCTTTGCTATAAAGCTCCTCTCCAGCTACTGTTCAGTTGGTTGTTCAATATGGTTTCTGTACAGTTATAATTCCAGGTTGTTCCTGGGATGAGGTTTTTGTAGCTTCCACTTACTCCTCTGCCATCTTCAATGTCCCCTCTCATCTTTATTGATATCCCGTTTTAATTGACCCAGGGCTTCTCACTATGGCACTTGTTGACACCTGCCCCACCTGGCATGAGCAAAGCCTCGACATCTCTAACCCAACTTGCCTTCATACCTCCATTAAAACTTTTTTGTCCTACATTTTGGTTCCACTGATTAATAGTCTTTCTCTGCTAGTGACAACAGTTTAGCTGACCAAGTTATTCACACTAATTTCCTTATGGTTATTACTGACTTGATATGTTAGTGTATCCAAGGAATAAATTTCAATTCAGGTAAGAGCTTTCTGTGAAATAAAATTCTAATCCAAATGTTGCCACCTAATTCTAGGATTCCAGACACCAAGAGTCCAGTTTGGAAGGCCCTTGCCCACATAAGTTCCTATAGAGAAAGTCCTATAACCATGCCAGGGAGATGACCCCTCTTCCAATTTTCCATTTGACCTATCTTTTGGGTGCAAATGACCTAGTTCTCTGTGGTACTAACATTTCCCCCTGAACAGCAACATACTTGAGAACTGCAGCCAGACTCTCTCGTGCACCTGACAACTATCTTTGGCTTCAATGGGCACAGCCCACAGAGATGAAAGAATCTGGCCCAGGCTGTGGTTCTTAGCTTATATAATGAGATAATAGCTCTAAGTGACCTTTGAGGCAACTAGTCCCTATCTTCTTGCTACTGTTCAATAAACTCCTGCTGTTTCCCATTCTCAACTTGAAACTCCCTACTCAGTTCTCAAGTAACTCTCTGGAAGTCAACAGACTTCTAACAGACCTTTCTATTTGCTCTAGAAGGTTGTGTCAGGAAAATGGGTAGTGGCAACAAGGAACCTGTCAGTCAACAAACAATTATGGGCTTCTCCTAGTGTTAACTTTTGCTGGCAGTGTTTAAGAGAAGCAGAATTAAGTGCTGCTTTTGGTATTAACAATTCTGCTATTGGAACAGTAATTTATCTCACAGGCCTGGAAAAAATTAAATTTTAACTCAACTGTTCCCCCCATCCATCAATGACATTTTCATTCATTGAAGCAGGCACCTTGTGAAAATAATAAAGCATTGCCAGATAGGTAGGAAGGTGGGAAAATGTTGGAAGGTCCCAAATGCTGTAAGAATCCCTCAAGACAAATAAAATGGGGCCTTTCCTCAGAAGGCTATTAATGTTTTCAGACTGGATAGACTTTAACTTTACTGAGAGACAAGCAGACCTTCAATTCCTCACATCCTCCTGCATGTTACCATTTGCCACCTACTTATATAACCTAGCCTTGTCCCTTCCATCCAGTTTTAGCTTCCCAAATAAGGCACAGAATCTCTCCCTGTGTCTCTGTTTCTCTCTTTCTCTCACCCTCCCTCCCTCCCTTCTCCCTCCCTCTCTGTTTCTACACACATAAGCAAACACTGACACACATCCCAATACCAATCAGTGGTATAAATCAACAAATCCCTATTATTATCATAATTTTATCAATTTTGTTGGATAAGAGCAGCTGCCACTTCTTAAGCACTTATTACACACTACAGCCTGAGTTTATGGATTGTCACAGTTAATCCTCATGGCATCCCTTAATCTTTACAACTGAGAAAACCAAGGTATAAAAAGGTTAAATGATGGCTCCTAGGGTCACACAGCTTAGTGTGCCAAAACAATGAAACCAGGATTTCAACCCAGGTGTGCCACATTTCACGGTCTATTCATACTGTTCACTAGGCTGACATGTTACCTCCCGTACTTTTAACATTTGAAAACTGCCATTACTTCTTCCCTTAGTCTCTCCTTCAGCCATTCTTCAAAGGACCTAGTACCTAGACCCTCTCTAGGCCCACAGGAATTGTCTTCCTGTGGATGCACTCAAGTTTTCAATTCCCTTTCTAAAGCCTGAGGTCAACAAATGAACACAAGAACCGATGGTCCCAGAGTCCCAGGGATCCAGACAGGCAGCAACTGAAACCTCCAGGTCAAGGGGAAGATGAGTAGGCAAGTACTAAATGCAGCCAGACAGGTGTGTTTGCCCACTGTACACCCTCATGGAGTGCTGTGGTGGAGACTTGACTCTGAGTAAAAGGGAACTCATAGATTCCTTTCTGGAGCACAGACCATCTCCAGAACATAGGGAGATTTGAACCTGCAGGTCATCATCACTAAGGGGCTATTTTGCTTGTAGAAGTAGAAAGCAAGAAGAGACTGGTGATAGGCTCTGCCATGGCTACATATCAGGAACTTTAAAAGGAAGTAGCAGGTACCTTGATGTCAAAAAAAGGACAGACTATCAATGGATATTTTTCTAGTCCACTTTAAGAACTGATTAAAGGAGATATGAAGGTAACAGATGGCTCCAATTCTAGTCATGTCTATTTGCCTTCTGGGAAAAGTGAAGCCAAGAGTTTTTATTGAAATTAAAGCTACTTCTTACATACGAATAAATTAGGAAGGCCCAGAGTACATTATTCTGTGAGAGTCAGATACTAAATTCCCTTATTTGAGCAGCAATAATAAAGGTTGACAGTATCTGAGACATTTGGTAGTTTCTGCAGCCTGCCTAATCTATTGTGATGAGTCTTCAACTATGAGAGCATCTTGAGAGCCTGCACAATAATAATAGTGAATGACTCTTTGGACTGGATTGTGAATAAAAGACTGTACATATGTCTGTAATGAGAAATTCATCGAAAATGAAAATACTGAAGCTGTCATATTTTTTAATACTTCGATTTGCACATCCTTGACTGCTTTGGGGCATAAAAAGAGAGAGTGCTGAGCAATTTGTTGTCAGCTCTCAAAATAAATTATCATTTAAACACTTCCTCTCCACAAAGGTTATTAGCTTCATAGCTTGTTCCTGGGGTTGGATCATCAGTAGGGGGAAAAATCGCAAGACATTAAACTACCCTTTCAAAAGCTGAATATTAGTTACTGTGGAAATTGTTTTCTCAGTAGCTTAACATATTTTTCTGTAGCTCTCCAATGCTGCAGATTAGACTGCAGCAACTATTAATAAATACTGTCATATTTTACAGCTGTCATGCAAAGCAGAAAAAAAAAGCTTCGCTGTGATTAGATCCTGTTTACTGTAATATTTCCAGCTCAGGCTCAGAAAGGCAGTTTTCCTATAAAGGTATTTTCTATAAGTAGACTATTTCTTCATCAAATGACATGACTAATTTTAATGTATTGTTAACTCCTTGGTGGCAGTGAATTTGAGGTTGAATTGACTTCACAGCCAGAGACGTACATTCTTCTCCAGAGACGCATTATGCTAAAATTTCAAAATTTCAAATTTTCTTCCTTGGGTTGCCCTTCATATTCAGAGATGGTGTCACCAGCAGGAGATGTGCTTTATGTAGTCACCCTCCCCAACAGAAGGGCAGATTTGCATTGATTTATCCTTCTTTTTTGCCCTATCCCTCTTGTTACCAATGGCCTTGTTTGCAAGAAAGCTGGTGTGGATGTAGGGTAGAAATGACACTTCAGTGGGCTAGCTAGAAATTCTGCTTCTTGAGCTAAAATGCCATCAAATTAGCAAAAGAAATAGGTCTCTAGCCCCTCTCCTATGCATTAGCTGTTTGGAATGGTATTCACATCTCTGAAAAAAAGGAAGTGACAGCTGATGGGGTTGCTTTTGTTCTAACCTTTCATTGTTTTTCATCAGAGCTCCTTGAGGAATTATCCCTCATTAAGCTGAATATCTACTTTTCAATGAATTAGTGGTCCTTACACAATTAAGGGTTAGCTGATGTGTTCCATAAATCCAGGGTTAAACCTTAGAGGTCCTTGAGAAGGCTCTTCTGAATGTTCCTTTCAGAACATTCAGAAAGGGACAGACTGGTGTAGTTCTACAACTATGACTTTGAGATTCATCCCCTGGAGCACCTTTAGACAGTAATTAAAGCTAGGGTAAGGTTGTTGTGGAAATAAAACAAAAGAATGCATATAATGACTTTAGCACCAGCTGAACACAGTAAAGTGCTCAATAATTTTATCTCATTATTTTATTATCATTATAAAACAGTGGTACTCAATGGGAAGAGATGTTGATTTTGCCCCCTTCAGGGGGTATTTGGCTATGTCTGAGGACATTTTAGTAAGGGACAGAAGCCAGGAATGCTACTAAGCATCCTATAGTGTACAGGACAGTAATCTCTCCCTATCAAAGACATATCTGGGCCAAAATATCAATAATGCCAAGGTGGTAGCAGAGTCAGAGGACAAATGGCTACAGAAACTCCTCAAGGGGTTGTCAATGAACCAATCTAGCTTTTATTGAGTGTATCTTACTATCTCTAGACTGGTGTTAAGAACCATGTTCAATACGAAGTAGAGCCTTCAGTTTATAAAAACTTACATTATGGTCAGAGAGAGGATACAATTAATGCTCATGAAGCAAAGATAGGCACAAAAAAAGCTAAGACAAGAGCTAGGTTGTGTGGTACAGATTTGACATACTGTGGGAGTTCAAATAATAGAGAATTCAAAATAGGCATGCTAGAATTATCAGGAAAGGCTACATGGAAGAATTTGCAAATTTTTCTGAGCTCAACACCCAACTGCCTCCCTTAGTAATGATCTTGCCGTGATTGCTAAGGCCAAGTTGATATCTAGAACCAAAACAAAATGGCATTCCCATCAACAAATGTCAGAGCTCAGGGCAAGAAACACAATTAAAAGAAAAACCAAAAAAAGGAACAATGTTCTTTTTACTAAATAGAAGGCAATTACAGAGCTGTTGAAAATAGGCAGTAAACAAAGGGAGGGAGGGAAATACTGGCAAAATTCCATTTTCTCAACTAATTCTGTACAAAAGTGCAATTTGCAACTAAATCAACAGTGCTCTCTCTCTCTCTCTCTCTCTCTCTCTCTCTCGCAGTCAAACACACTGTTTTGTATCAGTATGGCTACACATGATGCCTTAGCAGAAAAGTGTATTGACCAGAAGGAAGGCAGAATATGACTAGGAAAAAGTGAGGGGCAGAGGTTAAAGTGGAGCCCAGCTCACAAGGCTCCACATTTCCCCTCCCCTACAGACTCTGTGGAGCATCTTCATTTAGGTGAAAATAAGGGCCACAAATAGAGACTAAATCACTCTCTGGTCTTCCTGGATCCTTTCCAATCAATAAGTTGCCAGTGCCGGCTTCTGTCCTGCTTTGTCAACTCCACAAAGGATCTGATTAATTCTCTGGTGCTAACTGCCTCAGCGGGCTTTCTCAGCAGTAGAACAGAGGCTAATTAAGATCATGTCAGGTGAGGAGGCTGACAGGTTTTGTTCCCTGGGCCACACTGAACTTTTAGAGGGTGCTTTAACTGCACTGCAGGCAGGCACTGCATGGCCAGGCACTGACTCTATAGCAGGCCTCTCATATATTTTCATCGACTCCTGAGTCATGAACCTCTGTTTTGTCAAGAATTTACATTTTTCTCTTTGGAGTAATTATCTGCCACTTTGTTCCCTTTCAATTGCATTTTCAACTTCCTTTCAACTTGAATTTTTAATATGCTTGTAAACAAAGATAATTAATAGTGAGGCCATTTTCCCTCCTAAATCACCTATATGAGTATGTGAATGTGTCTTACTAGCATATAGCCTATAGATGTGAGTTTAGGACAAATAAAGGAAGTCCTACTTCTCACAGCAGGTAGAAAATGGAGGAAACATATAGAACTCATTACATCAAATAGTGGATTAGACTGAAAATATAAATATAGCTTCTCCCCACAAATAAAGGATTAGATGAGTTCATAGATGACAGACAAATCATGAGTTATTAAGGGAAAGAGATGTTTGGAAATTTCTCTAAACTGAGATTAACAAAAATTTGCACAGTAGACTTAAGGGGCCATGTTAGCCTTCTTATAGGCAAATAGCCACATGGAGTACTGGCATTCCATGCCCCAAGTTTTTACAGATAATCTCAAGAGCTCTGTATGCATCTAGAAGGTAGGTAAGAATTTTGAGAAATAGAGAAAAGTTCTCCACGAACATTCTATATCTTCTCAAATAACCAGAACCTTCAACTACACATCAAGAACACCCTGTATTGAGAGGTTATTGGCCCAGTTAAGGATGTTGAAGAAAAGCATCATGAAACCATAACCTCAATTCTATACTCTGCTTTGCAACTAAATATGTGTGTGATCTTGGACAACTCACAGAGCCTTCCTGGTACTCAGATTCCACATCTGTAAAATGAGGGAATAAACTCATTCATTCTTCAACTAACAACTTGAGTGCAGGGGTTGTGTGTCAGGGACATTACTGGGATTATAGAAGTATATGAAACATGTAGCCTACCCTAAGCTCATAGTTTTGAAGGGAAGCATGGACGTGTAAATAAGCAAGTAATATCTAGAGTGATTCTTTTAGGTTCTGAAATTATAGGACTTCTGAGAGAAGATAAAAGATGATGAGGAGTAAGTGGAAGCTACACTAGCCTCCTCCCAGGACTAATCTGGAATTACAACTAAATTGTAAAGAAATCATCTTGAATAACCAACTGAGCACTAGCTGAGAGAGAA